>WYEA01013421.1:2176-21803 GCA_033558465.1 Alcedo atthis | reverse complement strand
GCTGTTGCTAGCCTGTTGAGGAATTCCATTGCGATGCTTCATTGGAGATTTTACTAAAAAGAATGTGAAGGTCCTGCCAGGACATTTCCCCAGTTCCTTGGGATGGAGCAAGCAGAATTCTCTATTGCTTCTTGCTTCTGTCTCCTGGATTTCATATCATGTGCTGAGAGGGGCTATCAGCCAGTTTCACTGCAGAGCCTCTCATCAGCTCAAGCACACTACAAGACAAGGTATTTGAGCTCTTGTCAGATCCCTTTGGCTAAACCACTTTCCCTTCTCAAGCAGCTGATTAAACTGAGCTCACAGTGCCTGTGCACCTCTGAGTTTCATAAAGCAAGCACTACCTTGTAGCACGAGCCAGAGATACTACAGTAGCTACCACTCACAATCCTCATATTGAAGGCAGGTTCCAGGTGCTGTCGGCAGAGAAATGGACAATTTTTGCTGGCAAATTCATTTTTCCAGTGGTCAGCACTGCAGTTTCCCATTCAACTGGCTTCCTTAATCATTTTTCCTAATGTTTCTTTGAGTTTGTATATAATAAAGAAAGAAAAGGGTGGCGCAATCCAGGACTAGTAGAAGCCAGGAGAGGAAGAGGGACTGACGCACAACACAGACAAGAGTCTTTGATAAACAGCATAAATCTTCTTAAAAACATTCAACAGAATGGAAAAGTTGCTTCTCCAAGCCATGCTCCTATGTGCAACTCACTTCCAGAGGCAAGACAGTATCACATCCACGATTCATCATCAGTTGCTGCACAATCTGGGTCCTTCAGCAGAGGAATTTGAGGTTGGCACTTGGCTTCTCTCACGTCCACTCATTTATCTCCACAGGCCCCATGCATTACCAACTGTCCTCCCCCAGAACCCACACTGTGCTATGCAGGCAGGGTTCCAGAACCAGAGCAAGAAAGAACAAAGCTGCAGTCTGACTGCTCAGCTTCCTCAGAGCTGGGTTATGTGTTCACCCAATAGATTTGTTGTTAATCTAATGTAACATTCTCAAGACAGGCTGCCAGAAAGGTCCCTCCAACTAGTGAAATGGCTTGTTCTCTTTGATTTCTGAGGCAGATCTAAGGGTTTCTGCAGGGGGACCAGCTGCCAATGACACTTGTATTCCATCTCAAGACTACTGTAGGCTCCTGTATTCACATACCACGAGACACTGAAGCTGTCATCTGTTACCCTCAAGACCACAAGGTCCCTCAGGGCATTTTCTTGCATCTCTGAGGCCTTTGGAGCAAGAAAGCTCCAAGAGCCAGAAAGCTCCTCTAGGTCAGGAGTAATTATCTGCATTGGGGTTAGACTATGTAAGAGCTACAAGGAAACAAATGGCACTGTGAAGTATTATGAATTTCCTTTTCAGCAAAACAAAAGAACATTCACAACTTTGTCATCTTTGCAATCCCTCCAAAGCAGAATCACGGACATCAGTTAAAAAAAGCCTTGTCACTTGAGCTGCACTTCATCCATATGAAGAGACAGAAGCAACAGAAGGCTGTCATCCTATGCTATGGAAGATTCTGTGACATGTCCTTAGCTAGAGGTTCAAGAGCTCTGAATGTTTCAGCTGTCTGTGTGTGGAGAGTTGATGTACATAAAAAAGAGAACACAAAGAATGTGAGAGGGGATAGAAGCCACCAATAGAAGATCCTCACCTCTGGGTATGAAAGAAGCTTTACCCTCAGTGACAGAAATTTGCTATGCAAACAAATAAAAATAAGTTTAAAACTCCCTAGTATCTGTTGTCAGAGCAGCCTGACTGCACCATCAAGAGGCTGGGAAGAATAGAAGATGAAATACTTGTGATCTGGAGAAGCAAAGGACACCGTAAAGAAAAACACTCAGCCCTTCTGCAGTCCCTGGCTCCCTTGCTCAGCAGGGGTGGCTCAAGCCCCTCTAAGCAGAAGGACTGTCTCCTCCACCTGCTGAGAAGAGCTAGACCAGTCCTAGCTGTGCTACTGGGATTTTCCACTTCAATCATTCCTGTCTCCTCCATGTTGTTCCTGGTGCTCTCCCCAGCATTGCACTGGACCTGAGGTCCCCCATATCTCTGCAAGAGAGGGTAAAACTACAAGTTTGTTTGGCTTAGCCTGGGGACTTCAGGACCTCCCAAGCACTGGGAAGATGGATTAACAAGGACTGACTTGAGGGTGGATGAAAAAAGATAAACTGAAGAGAAGACCTCTTGTCTTGTACCCTACAGAGCACTTCTGCCTCCTCATGCTCATGTGTTTGGATTTGTCCATTCCTACACAGGAGGAAGGTCACACATTCAGGTTATGTCAACTACTTCTGTTGCTTCTAAGGAGTCCACTACAGATAATTCTTTGTTTACTGGCTGCTCTGAGTAAAGCACTGAAACTAATACACTGGCCAGATAAATGTATTTATGAAAAAAAACAACCAAAACCCTGACCAGGGTGAGACTTTAGAAAGTGGTGCTGGAAAGACCAGTCTGTGAAATTCCACAGCATGTTGTTCCTGACTTTTCACCATCTATGCATACTCCTTTTGAGGCCACTCAGTCTTCTGACAGATGGGGAAACAGAGAGCTTCAGAAAAAGCAAAGCCTGCTCGCTTGTGCCATGTAAGCCTTCAGCTTCCTTTTGTGCCTCAAGGCTTCCTTCTTTTTCCCTTCATTGGTCACAGGCCTGATATATGCAACAAAGAAGTAATTCAGTACTGATTTTTTCTGTAGTTTATACCATAAAAACTCTCTGCTGTGCTGGGTTAACTTGACTCTATCAAGCATTCAGAGGTTCTGCTGTCATGAGCCCTACCAGGGAATATTAAACCAGTTTTGATCAGTTCAGCTGTATAGTTATTAATCTGTAAAATACACAACTTTTGGCATCGTGATTATCTCATAGAATATCTTTGGAGAGAAAAGAATAAACATCTTGATATCTGCTAAGGACAATAACTGTAGCCCAGCTAATTTTCATGTCACTGCCTTTGCTTGCTCATAGCAGTTAAGGCTTTGCCTCAGAGGATGTAGCCTTAAGGCTTGTAAAGATTAACCTATTTAAATTCCATACCAAGATGCAATTCTGTATGCAACAAGCTTTGGGTCAAAATGTTTCCCAAAGAATAAAACCTCGTTCCACAAGCAATCCACTGGGAAGTGGTTCATACAAACAGAGATGGCAGAAACTGACCCCATCCTTGTAGACAAATACAAGTCACAGTATCCAATGGAAATGGTGACTGAGCATATTTGTGACCTTTCTTGCTTTTGGATGAGAAAACTAAGGAAGGGCAACGTCAGAGCCCTGTTGACCCTGCTGAATCATGATGAGCAAAGCCATGCTGTGAAGAGAATTTGTTAGGCAGAAACAAGCAATGTTAAATACACCCCAGTTGTTCTTCCTCTTAGTTTTTGGCTGCAGAAAACAAAACAAGTTATAAGACATAACACTGAAGAAAGCAGCCTCATTCAAAACAAAGGATGAGCTCTGTATTTCCTGCAGGACAAATGACAAATAGCTCTGTTCTTTGAGTCTTCTCAAAGGACAGCTAAGAAGTCACCGAGAACATGGAGCTAAAGACAACAGGTAAGGAAATACAGAGCTACCCCATAGCTAAATCTATCAAATTAGAAAGAACTAAGTCTGCTTTGCAGGCAGATGAGGTTTTTAAGCATCTCCCCAGACAGTTTACAAAGGTGAAGTTGCACTTGGGCTAGTCCTTGCCCACTGACCTGGTACGTGGCACTGATCAAAATCTGCTACTCACCCGTGGAACCCTTGACAGTTGTGGGTTTGCTTTTGTGTCTGCCTTTCTCTGCCACCAGACTGATGGTGTATTCTGTGCCTGCATCCAGTCCTCGCAGGATAAACGAGGTGCTGTCCACAGGGATCTCCACTTCAGTCCTGCTCCCAGAGGGGCTGATGGAAACGAGGCGATAACGATCAAACTTGGCCACTGGTCTTCTCCAGCGAAGGGATAAGGTGGTTTCAGTGGGGTCACTGACTTCCAAGTCCTTGGGGTTATCAAGATCTACAAGTTAAAAAAGCAAAGTGAAATGTGTCTGATCCTTCCCTGTGACACTTCCAGGCACCTGTAGACAGAGCAGTATCCATACTGGGTGTCTAGCTACAGCTCAGAGTCTTAACTAGCTTTGGGAGCTTTTGAAGCCCCATTGTTAGATACAGTTACAGGAGGAGGACATTCTCCTTTACAGACAAACCACACTAGAACAGATTTCTCCTACTTACACTGACTTCAGCAGGCAGTGCATGGAGGAGAGGCAGAATTTAAGCCTTCAGAGAATTTACCTGGGAAAAGTGAGATACTGTGGGAAAAATCCTGGATTTGAAGCACAGTCAGGGCTATCACAACTGCTCTTTGCCAGGACAACCTTTTGGCTGCCAGACACCCCCACAATTAAAGGATGCTCAGAATAATCAATGTAAGTATTGTTACCATTAAGAATCTCACCTGGACATGAAATTCCCAAAACATTAGGAGATTACCATACAGGAAAAGGAAGCCAGATTCAGAGATCCAGAACTTTGATAAATATTTCTTAGAGCATTATTTGGAAATGAAATAAACACCAGAATGGCTCCACCTGACTTGCTGATTCCTCAAGACCACAAAGAGGGTTCAAGCTACTCACCAGTGGCAGCATTAATGGTAGCAGGAGCACTTTCCCTGTCCTGTCTCACTGCTGTCACTCCAATGCCATATTCAGTTCCAGGCCTCAAACCTAAGAAATAAGGAATAATAGAAGTATAAGTTCCTGCCCATGGAATATGTGTATAGGCATTTGTTTGAAAAGGGAAAGCTGAATGTATGCAAAGCAGGATATATGTTTTCCTGTACCTGTGGAGAATCAATGGTTCAGTTGACCCTTCAGCTTACCTGATGTTAATAAATCCTTTTCCATGTACATGCCAAAAGATAAAGATTATGGCTGACTGAGGATGCATGCTGGACACAGTGCAAATGCTTAATCAGAGACAGCTTCTGCTTTCAGAAGCCTGCAGTATAGGTACTTCTACCAAAGAAAAATGGGTAGACTGCTGTGGAGACAGTACCTTGCAGGCTGCTAAGGCATCCTGCAGGCACACAGAATAGTTGTAGAGCAGCATCAGTAAATACCTAGTGCATACAAAAGCCTTTTGAACTCGGGGATGTGAAGCCATCTTCACAAAGACATGCAGCTACCTAGAATTCAGGGAACTGAGTAGTGGGATTCAGAGAGGCACATGAAATGCAAAGGCTCCACACTTCTGTTGGCTAGTCACCCATCTGCAGGGGTATTCATAGGGATCACTTGGATTTTAATTTGGTGCTCATACTCAAAATGCTTGAGCCTCTTATGCAGCATGACCAAGAGAGCATTTCTTCACTACATCACTGTGCCCTGGGGTGATGGCAGTGAAGTGACATTAACAACAGTCTCTCCATTCCCCTACCTGTGAGCGTAGCTCTGGTTGTTCCTTGGCTGCCCTTTGGCACTGTGACCTCAGCATGGTCTCCACCAGAGATGGGAGCAAATTTAATTCGGTAGTTATCAATATCTGCATGGCTGTTCTTCCACTCCAGAGTAATGCTGCTGTCTGTCTGTGACACACGCTTCAGGTTTCTTGGAGCATCCAAGTCTGCAATCAATCAACAATAAATAAAGAGGAATGATTATCTCATGAGAAAAAAAATGATATCAGTGGAAGGAATTAAATTTTTACCTCCTGAGACAAAAATAACATTTTCAATTTTAGTTATTATTTTTAATTGAGAAAATAGGCTTGTGGATAAATAGATTTGAAAGAAAATGTTATTTTTCCTTTATAAATACCTTGGCTTTCAAAAGGAAAAAAAGCTGCTAAGAAAAAAGAATTGATAATCTCTAGAACTTCTGTTCAGTAAGTATCTTGCATCCATGACTGAAATAACTCTAAGTCTCAAAACAAAAGGTGAATTTTATGTTGAAATTCAATTGGCTCTTGCTGTTCACACAGTGGTAGACTCAAATCCTGCTCTGAATGAACAACTACATTTTGGGATGAGAAGGGAGGTAATTTTATATGTACCATTTACTCAGCTCCTTTAATGAATCAAGCTTTGATAACATGCTAAAGGACCCACACTTTCAGAAAACATTTCCAGGGTCACTAAGAGGCAAAGTAAATTTATAAAAGCATGACAGAAAACATGTGCAGAAGAAAGGGAAAAAAAATCAATTCTCTCCTAGTCTGCTATGCATTCAGACAAAGAGGAATAGTCTCACGTGGAATAGGAGCTATGGAAGATACTGAGCTCAGCAGGAAAGCAACTAATCCAGAGGAAGAGACTTAATAACATAATTCCTATTTAAAAAATAGATTTGGATACCTGGGGTTGGTGAGGTACATGAGGCACAGAAAAACATTCTTCACTTCCATATACACTGCAACAGTGCTGATTCTGTGTTGATTCAGTGACTATCAACCCCAGCACCATGACACAAATACCACAGGAAGACTGATGATGGTTGCACTACCTCCCCAGAAGTTGGGATTGCCTCTTACCTGTGACAAAGACTTCTTTAATGGGGTCACTTTCCATGTCCCCTCGACGAGAGATGAGAGTCACTTCATATTCTGTGTGAGGTCTCAGGTTTCCAATAGAATACTGGTTTTCATCTTCAGAGAGGTCAATAGTTGTCCTGTCCCCTGGAATATCCTTGGGGCCATAAGTGAGCTCTATGGCCTCAATTTCAGCTACGGGTTTGGACCAAGTGATAAGAGCTGTAGTGTCTGTGACATCTTTTGCCTCAATCTGACTGGGGGCATCGAGCTCTGGTACAAAAAGAGAGATGGGTGTTATTTAAAGAAACCTTGCCAGAAAAATCATACACATTCTTGTGCCTTTCACTGCTGATTCAGAGCATAATTTAAATGATGGTTTCTATCAACTAAAGCTTATCAAAATTCACTTTCTATAGCTATAGAAGAAAGTGCCAAATGGAAACAATTAATCAGAAGCAATTAATCAGAATTCATTAACTTCAGAAGCTGCAAAAGGAAAGACAAGCAGGAATCCTGTGAGGTTCTCCACCTGCACAGTAGAAACTCTCCTTCAAATCATTGCTTCATGTAAGTATCATCAGGGTGAAAAATTCTAGTTGCTGTTGGGGTACATTTTTGCCATCTTCTAGCTTAACATGTCCAACCTGAATGATTCTATACATTTCCTTCCCTTTTTCTAACAGGTGAACTTGGAAAGGGACTGATTCCTCCTCATGTATTCTACATTAGCAGCTCCACTACTTCCTTTCTTCCCTCACAATCCACAGGACAGAGGTGGCATTCTATTGTTTAAAAACTCCCTTGGCTACACCAAACAGCAGCTGTTTTATTGGTGGCACTACAGCAACTACAGGTGGGTGCTTACTTGTGGTTATCACTCTGGACAGTCCTGGTCCTCTGGTATTGTTTTTCACGATATGAAGGGATACATTGTACTGTTGCCCTGGTGCCAAACCTGGCTGCATATAAGATGTCTCTGGCCTTTTCAAGCTGCTGGTTATATCTCCATTATCATCCTTTTTCTGTAATACATGGAATCGTCAGTTACCATAAACATAAAAAAATCCAAGCTCTTCACTTACACAAGGCCACTCTAGAGACACTGCTACATTACCATATTATGGAAGACCAGCTCCCAGCCATCAAATGAGAAGTTCAGAGGATCCCACTCCACCTGGACAGATGTTTCTCTAACAGATTTGAATTTCAGACCTTCTGGAGCAGGCAGATCTGTGACAGGAAGGAAGAAAAGAAAAGAAAAAAAAAAGGTATTTCTACATAAGCAATAAGTTCCCATAAATATGGCACTGAGGACAGGACATCTTTCCACTGCTATAATTATCTGCCATGCAGGTATCTGCATCTGAGATGTTCAGACCTTCTCCCAGGCAGTTACTCTGTCATTACTCTGACCTTGTTTAGATGTCACCTTAGAATAAAACATATTTTGCCCTAGAAATCACTTTTTCTCCTCTCTTTACAGAAGCCTAGAGTGGACATTTGAAGTTAGATGAAATGAATCCTGTCCCATGTCTTAAAAAACGAGCACAGTGACAGAGGTAAAAGAGCATCCTTTGATGCTGGGATATTTAGACATGTCTGTGGTGTGCACAAGACAGTAAGGAAGATGAACAGCAAATGAACAGACAAGTCTGATAGAAAGTAAGTTGCTGTAAAAATCATTGAAGATGCAAAACAAATATAACCTCCATTTTAGTCAAAACAGTTGTAAACCAGGTGATTTGATATTGTTCTTTCAGATGTTTAAAATGTAGCTTATTATGAAGAAGCCAAGGTTCTGAACTAACAAAACCCCACGGTATTCACTGGGAGGCACTGCAGAGAGCAGAAGAGATGCTGAACTCGACTTCTAACACAGTCTTTGATATTGAAAAAGAATAGAAAATGAAAGTGCAGAAAGCTGTCTGGGTCCAGAACAGAAGAGAAGTTGAAAATAGAAAATACAAACTAAATAACCCCCTGCCACGAAAGGATGCAAAGAAATACATCCTATGGAATAGAGAACAGGATGAATACAGGGAATATTAAACTCACATGTTGCTACCCTGGCGCTGACTGGAATGCTCCTTCTGTTCTTGAGGATTGCAAAGACACGGATGAAATATTCCACACCTGGCTCCAGTTCATGGATGGTGGCAGCTGTCTGGTTGCCTGGCACGGTGAACTGCATGTCCAGGCCCCCACTGCCAGTAGGGACATAGGTGATGAGGTACCCGTTGACAAGATTCTCATGTTTCCACTCCAGGTTCACGGTTTTATCTGTTACGTTTGTCACTGTCAGCTCAGTTGGAGGAGACACTAGGAAAGGGGAAAAAAAGACCAAACAAAACAAACTTAAGTTTTCCAAGGCTCAGAAAAGAACGACTTGCCCAGTTTCACATTTTCCCAGGAGCAGTTTATAGGAATCATCTAACAAACAGGGAATGGGGAAGCCATGTCACAGATATTAGCTGCTTGAAGAAAGGAATTTTCAGCTGATGAAGACTACAGACATTTCCAAAAGTCACAGGCCAATTTCCACTCTTACACTTGCACATAACCTCGAGCTGATTGTGTTCCAGCTCCTCCTCTCATGGCTACTGCACAGAACTACTATAGCTGGGTCTCTAGGGATCCAGACGCTTCTTTTAACTGCCAGCAACACATGATTTTATAGCTGGATGACCTGGGGTTTGCACAGATTTTTCCTAAGTGAAATAGAACATGATTATTTTAGTAAATACTTTCAATATATTGCTTCACATTACTAAGTGCAAGAGCACAAAATGTGGTTTAGGAGTCTTCCAGAAGGAGGACATGAAAATGAGAAGTTCTTTTCAAGGGTATTCATTGTGTTTTATAATGTTCCCAACGCCAAAGTACTCTTTGATTACTTTACAAAGATCTTGATTCCAAAATTTCTCCCTTGGGATCTACTAGAGAAAACGACCTCATTTTCAATGTATTGCCTGTCATTATCTAGCTGCCAAAATTCTCAATCCAATTCCACAGAGTCAGTGGCACTGGGCAACTATGCACATGGCTTTGTAGCTCAGCTTCCACTCCAGCTGATTCCATGATGTTACTCTAAACGTTTGCCAGATCTAACATTCACATGCACATATGTGTTTTACTTGCTTTAGAAAAACTTATCTGGCCAACTGAGAGATATCTGAGACCCCTGGGCTAATCCTGAAAGCTTAGAGTGGTATTTGCAACATCTGGTGATTCCACTGTGATGGTTGTCTCATGCAGATTGCTCAGATGGGACAATGTTATTTTCTGTGTGTGCTTTGTCTCCACCACACCCTCTGCCTCAATCACCAGTGCTCAGAGATCTACCTTCACAGCAAAACCACTGAGCCCTTGGTCTCTCAGCATGAGACTGGGAACCTGAAGCTGTCTGTAAGAAACACTGGATACCCAGGCCCTTTATTCACTGACATTCATTATGTACTTGCAATGCTTTGTTCTTTAGCCTTTGCTCAGTATCTAGCAAGAAGACTCTGAGTACATCTTCTCCAAACCTAGAAGCACTTTTTTGTTGAGCATCAAGAAGTATTATGAGAAACTAAAGGTTGTAGTGACAAATCCCAGCCAGCACTGGAAGCAGTTCCAGTGACTGCAGCTGGGAGAAAACCTGGAGAGTATAGGCTGACTGCATTACTGTTATCAGCCTGTTGGTTTGCTGCCTACCAAATGTCACCAGCAACCACTCTGCTTATATAGCCCTGAAAAGTAAGCAAGGCCAACAGCTTGCTACTGGTGGTGTTCCTTCTCTGATTCAGCTGTTCAGACTGATAAAGGACAGCAACACCAGAGCCCAGTTACAAGGATATGGTTCACAAAGCCTCTGGGGCTGCTGGATGAACAGGGGGAAATCACCCAGGGAAGCTGTTCCAAAGGGACACAGCAAACCTACCATCAGAGCAGTCCTCGCCCATGTAACCATCGTCACAGACACACCTCCCGTCGACACACCGGCCGGCGTTGCTGCAGTCACTGGGGCAGGAGCGTTCGCGGCAGTCCTCCCCCACGAAGCCCTCATGGCACACGCAGCGCCCGTCGACGCAGCGCCCGCGCTGGTGGCAATTGTTGGGACAGGACAGCTCCCCGCAGTCCTCCCCAGTGAAGCCGTTGTCACACTCGCAGCGCCCCTCCACGCAGCGCCCACGGTTGTGGCAGTCACTGGGGCACCGCAGCTCCCCGCAGTCCTCCCCGATGAACCCCTCGTGACACACGCACTGCCCGTTGACGCAGCGCCCGCGGTCGTGGCAGTCGTTGGGGCACTGCAGCTCCCCGCAGTCCTCACCCAGGTAGCCCTCGTGGCAGAGGCAGCGCCCGTCCAGGCAGCGCCCGCGGCCGTGGCAATCGTTCGGGCATCTCTTCTCGCTGCAGTCGTCTCCCACGAAGCCCTCATGGCAGACGCACAGCCCGTTCTCACAGCGCCCGTTGCCATTACAGTCGTTGGGACAGGTCAGCTCCCCACAGTCCTCCCCGGTGAAACCCTCCTCGCAGAAGCAGGTCCCGTTGACGCAGCGCCCACGGTCAAAGCAGTCGTTGGGGCAGATAAGCTCGCCGCAGTCCTCGCCGGTGTAGCCCTCGTCACAGACGCACTCATCGTCCACGCAGCGCCCGCGGCCGTGGCAGTTGTTGGGGCAGAGAGGTTCACTGCAGTCATGGCCGGTGAAGCCCTCGTGGCACACGCAGAGCCCGTTCACGCACCTCCCGTGCACGCTGCAGCCCTGGGAGCAGAGCTCTTCGCCGCAGTCCGGGCCCGTGTAGCCCTCAAAGCACACGCAAACCCCGTCCACACACTTGCCTTGGTCGTTGCAGTCTGAGGGGCAGGTGGCCTGGCCACAGGCCTCGCCGGTGAAGCCGTCGTTGCAGACGCATCTGCCCTGCACGCAGACACCCCGGTTGAAGCAGTTGTGTGGACACTCTGGTTCAGAGCAGTTGGGGCCTTTCCAGCCGGGCTCGCAAACGCAGCCACAGATCTCGATGCTGTAGTTGCCATGTCCGCTGCAAAAGGGGGTTGTGTCCAGGCGACCTGCACCAATGACCAAGAAACCCATTACCCTGCTTGGTTCTGGGATGCGTTCGGGCAATGTGACACACGTGGCATGAAAAGGGTCTGATTTTCCTAGCTACAGGTTGTACTTCACTGAAGCTTTTAAATGAGACCATCTCCTCCTCTCTCCAGTGAGATTTAGTTCACCAGCGATGGTTTAATTTGCACTTACGCCAGGGAAGAGCCCCTGCCAACTACTTGGTAAATGAGCACATTGGATTTCCCTGCACTTCTCAAAATAGCTCTTCCACTGGCCTGAGCAGCTTTCCTGACTGGTTCATGAGGGCACACACCACAAAATTCACCAGTTCACTCCAGAATAAAAAGCCAGTCAGCATCTTATAACCTCACACGTGAGACCATTCTCGGCTCAGAGAGACAGGCTGCTACTGAGCAGACCTGTGTTTTCACTCTTGTGTGACCACTCTTACCTCAGTTTGAAAACCATCTGGAGAACACCCTTTTTCCCTCTTCTCTAACTATTTCTGCTTGTCTATGGCCTTATGTCCTGCTGTATTTTCATTGGTCTCTCTTAAAGAAAACTTGGAAATGAAAAAAGGTTACTTTGGCAGTTACTCAAAAGGATAAAATGAGGAGCTTGGACTGTGTGAGTTTTAATCTTAACCCCGACACAGACTGTCACCATGCCCAAGTGCCGGACTTGCTCAATGCCACTGGCACAAAGCGGCGCCAGCAGGCTTCTGTCCCCCGGATTCAGACAAACCCGTAAATGAACAGATCTTGTAAGCTGGCCAAGTACATTCCCAGTTTTGATTAAGTTTCAAATTTAACAGGTTGACTTTTGCTCATTCTCACAAGAGATTTGGGTATCTACTCTAAACAAGTTCTACAGCCAGCACAAGGATTTCCCCGAGAGCAGCTCTCCACTCAGCCTTACCTTCTACTGCCTGGGAATTAGGACAGCATCCAGCCCCGCTGGCACACTGCTCCCGGAGGGAGGATACCAGCCCCTCCAGCTCCTCCAGTCTGCTCAGCAGATCCTTAATGTCTGGGGCAGCTGCACAGCCACAGGCCCGGCGGGGAATGTTAATCCGGTGTGTGAAGACAATCTGGTTCTCCTCATTCACCGTGTGCTCCTCGTAATTCTTGATGGGCTCCATTTCCCCCTTCAGGTCTGCGTCGCCGCTCGCCGCGTCCAGGTCCACAGAGCAGAGGGAGCCAACGGGCAGCTTAATGTTGTAGACGTGGTTAAAAACCACAGGCTGATTATCCTCTGGCAGGGTCACGTTCATCCCTGCCTCCCGCTTCTGCCGGATGATTCTCTTGATGAGCCCACCACTGGCCTCCTGGTACAGCAAGGAGAAGATCGCACAGGCCAAAAGCTGGGTGGGGAGTCCCATTGTGGCGCTTGGCTCCTTTGCGAAGCGGATGGAGTCTTAGAGATGTTTGGCCTTTGTAGTCTGGAGCAGGAATTGTAAAGGCAGGCCAAAGCAAGGTGGCTCTCTCTTCGTTTCTTGGCACCCTTGCTCCCTACAAGAAGAAGGAGCAGTGTAAGGGATGAAGCACAGCCACGTCAACCAACAGGCCTGTGACACTGAATGAGCGCTGGTGTCCCGACAGAACACGGCTGGGGTGCTGCTCAGGATAAAATCTCACCTCACCTCATGTTGCTGAGTTGGCTCTTATATATAATAAAGTCATTACCTTGTGTTCCAGGATCCCCATATGCTTGTGAACACAATGTCATGAAACATGAATCCTGAAGGAAACTCTGTTATTGATGATTTAGAACAAGTATCGTGGAGTATGGAAAGTTTAACTGCCTCAAACAGAAGTCCAGGGCAAAGCAACCTGCTGAATCCCATCTCAGCTGAAACCACTGCTTTCAGGCAGAGGTAAGTAAAATTAATACATGTTCTGATTCAACTAATGTTAAAAGCTGGTACTTTCTTCACCCTTTAGTCCACTGCTTGAAGGCTACTAAAGGTTGGATCATGTGAGAAACTTGAGACATTATCAAAGGTGTATCAACACCACCAAGCCCATGGCAGCCCCTTTCAATATGCTTTAAATCACTCCAGTTGCTTGGGAATCTGAACTCCAGGGCTTGTAGCCTAGTAAGTTTCACTACACTAATGGTTGTCTATAGCATGAAGATGCAGAGCTCTCTGGAGAACACTGCAAGCTGAAGGTGTTGGTGTCACTACCAGTATCATAGCTGGCAGTATTTTAGTAGAGAAGTAGCTAGAGAGGAGATGAGATTCCAACAAGAGACACACTGTAAGAAACCACAACAGAGACACATGAGCACACATAAAAAAAAAGGGGGGAGGAAAGGAAGGAAAAGAAATCTCTTGATCATCTCAATCCTTAAATGGGTAAGAGTTTAGTATGAAAACACCTCTTTAGCAACTGATCTTTCATCATCTGCAATACAAACACTTGCTTCTGGTTACAAGCACCTGGCTGGGCTGTACCAGCTCCTCCTGAAACTCATTCTGCTCTCTTAGCTTCACTGCTTCCTCTTCCTCCTCTGGCTGTACCTGGTCCTTTCAAATGATAGGAGCCAAAAGACATCTGTTGACTTCCATCAGATCAAACCTTCAGCATGAGGAGGGAGAAGCCAAAGCAGCTGATGGACTAAACAAGCACACCTAATAAATGTCATTTTTGCATTTGTTTTGCTTCCTTCTCTTCGAAGAACTTGGTTAAATGGCTAAGCCAGTGATTTGTGGTAAGCCAGTGAAATGCCAGTCATGGAGGAAACAGCAATTTCTTCACAGCACTGTTTTGATAATTTATTTGTAGTTTCTTCCACACTTCTGCTTCCCTCAAAGTGCAGAGATATTTTTTCCCCTGCTATCCCAGCTTCTTTTGTGAAAGAATGACAATACATCAGACACTTTACTGAAGTTTTTTTGGGTTTTTTTTGTAGACGATGTTGAGCTCATAAAGAATGAACTTCACCCTTGTATTGGGGAATAAATCAGAAGTAACAAACAGCAATGGAGGTTTTTTTGGTTTGTTGGGGTTTGTTTTTTTTGTCATGGAAAAGCATTCAGCTTTAATCCATTTCTAACACCCTGCTTGTTCCCATACATCTGCAACCCCTCTGTCTGCACCAGACAAGATCCCAAGGAAGCTAATGAAGAGTAACAGAGACAGACGTGGCCTGGGTCTCCTTTGTGACTCAGGTCAATCCCTAAATTGGGCTGCCAGGTCATGAAACTTGTTCAGGACAGCATCTGGAATGGGCCTTTTCTCTCAAGTACTCCCACTTGCAGTTTGCAAATTGCTTTCCATGCATTGACATTCCATGTGCTATATTTGCCCCAAGACAAGGTCATATAGCTGGAACTGGTACCTAATTCTCAAGTAGTTATTTAAGAGACAGGCTGCTTGATGCATTCATCACCAATGGAAAACAGAACAAACCAAGAAAATTCATTGTAGTTTTTCTGCTGACTGACAGGAATTTATATATTTTATAACAGTACAAACTGTGGTTTTGTTTTTTTAACAAGCCCAGAAAATGAAAAACTTCTTCTGACAAGAGGCACTGTCACCTTCACTACTGATGAAAGCCACATAAACACCATTACTTTTACTGGAAGCTCATTGCAGTAGAGTCAGCCAAACATCTCAGCCTACAGACAACACTGGAAGACTTAATGTATCTTCCCTGACATCCTTTTGAAGAAGCATGGTGGTGGTCTAGAAGCAGCATTCCTCAGTGTCTGATCTGTGACCTCGATGTTTTGACACTAGGGTGATATCTGAGCTAATTCAGATCAGGTGTTTCTCATCTGAGCTGTCAAGGACCCAGCTGAGCTCCACTCCAGGATCTGAGATCTACAAGACACCTTCATGCAGTTATTTAAACATTAGCCATATTTTTGGCTGAAAGAACAAAGATGACATCCTTCTCTCCAACTCCCATCGCTCAAACATATCTAAACAACAGCTCAGACCACAACAGACCACCCAGGAGCAGACTGTTCTAGAGAGAAATGGAAGCCACAGCAACCATCAGGCACTGTTGTTCCTTCCTTTTTCCCCATCATCTCTTCGGAATGGTTCATGTGGGTTGTATTTTAAACCTGCATCTTGGAGACAATCCCTCTATATCTTCTTTGCATACACCAGCTGCTGAGGTGAAAGCCTTCAGCAAGAGGTTGCAAGAGAAGATGACCCTTCTCATCATGAGTTGGGAGCTGGTTGGTGTTTGTAGCCTGTCTCTCAGGCATGTTCAGAGCCTTGTATGACCAATAACGTGTCCATTTTTTACAAGCAGTTCATCAAATAGTGAATATCAGTAATCTAATTAACTGTGTCCCTCATGTCTTCCAGCAATCCTGACTATAACACAACTGCTTCAAAAATCCCAGCAGTGATCATGCAGAACAATCGAGTCTAGAGCTCTTGTTGTCCCAGTCTTGTCACTGTCACCCTCACGCAGCCATCAGCCTCATGGGGCAAGAGTTCCCTTTTACTTCTGTCCCCTTAAGCTCAACCATAATACAAAAAATATCTAAAAGTGCTGTGGGCTCTTACACATCTCAGCTTCCCTAGATAAGGGATGACTTCCTGCAGGACTGAATTTTGCAGGCTTTTCACTTGATGAGTTGTGCACTGGCACCAGATAAAAAAAACAGATCCAAGAGCCTATCTCTCAAAGACATCTGAAGCTCACTGTGCACATCTTCCAAGAACTAACAGCCTCACCCATCTGAATAGAGCGTGTGCAGGCACATGGTGAGTGAGACCTCAGATCACTACCACTGACTGCACCAGCTATCACTAGAAGAGCACCTCATTTTTATTTTTTCCTAAATTGTGCAAGATCTTTAGAGCACATAAACTTGGTAAGTGATATATCCAGCAGCACTGCTTTGGGTGCCCGGGGCTGTCAGTCTTTGACTGATGTGGTGTCCACATCAGCAGGACATGGGAAGAGGGTGTTGGGCAATGGCTCAGCCACTGTGGCAGGAGTGAGCCTGAAAGTTTGGAACCCTGGCAAGGAGAGTTGGATTCAAGTCTAAGTCAGAAGTCTATGAAGATAACACATTTTTTCATCCCAGCCATAGGATAAACTTGCTGTCTCCTCTCTGTTCCTCTGTCTTGGCTGGCTCAGAGCATGTTATTATTCACTTGAGAGGGTTTTTGCTGTTCAAAGAAAAAAAAATAGAAACTATAAATTGAGAAGCTAATCATGGCATCTATGCAGTGCTGATGCAGAAAGACCTACAGGAAAAATAAAATCTTACCTTGTCTTGTATAAACACTAGCTGTAAAAGTTACATTTTATCCAAAGAGGAAAAAAAGAGACCATTTCTAGAAAAACATTCCTTAAAGACCTGATCACTAGCTAGTGCTAATAATACAGAGCTAATACCTGCAATAATATGTGGGGGAGGTAAGATGGACTGTCAATAGCACAAAAGAAAGGAACAATTTTCATTTCCACTGCAGCCTTTTCATCTGAGGATGTGAAAGCACATCACAGTTTGGCTGTCAAAAACTGAAAAAAATGTTAGGGTTGGTTTTTTTGTTTAGACATTTCCCCCTCCTTCCCCCCACCTCCAACATCAGAACTTTCCAGGACCTTTCCATTTAATTAGAAATTTCTTTCTTAATAGGAATTTTTTCAATCAATCTTGAAAAAAAACCCAGGAATCCTGACTCCTAGGGAATAATAAGCAAAGGTAATGTATGAATATTTTCCTTCCCCAAAGACATATTTGCTGGAAACCAGCAGGTGTGAGAAACTAAATTAACGTTCACATAGTTTAAAGTCCTAGTGCAGCACTCAGTCTCTCTTGCAAAGTCAGGAGTGGCAGAGTTGTGAGATGATTTGTGGGTATGTGGAGAGATAAATATGCAAATGAGAACCCTGTGCAATTTTAATCAAAACAGATTGCAGCAATGAAGAGATGGAGGTGTTAAAAAGCATCTCAGCTGTCCTTCTTCAAGGAGGCAGAAGGCTGATTAGATTTGCTCAGACACCCTCTATATGTAATGACTTGGAAATTAGGCTTTTAAAAGGCAGGAGAGAAAAAAGGAAACAATTGCTCTCAAAACAGATCCTTCCAACATTACAGCAGGTGGGGATCAAATATTGTCAGCATGTGTTGGATTCAAGCACATCTTGATAAAATCTGTGTAACAGTAGCAATGGGCTGGATTCTGACAGAGCAGAAGACTCAGCTGGAGAAGAGCCACAGCCCTCTAAGAAAACACAAAATGCTGCATTTGGAGGGGTTTTTAATCACTAACCCAAAAAGGGTTTTTCACGATCTGTTAAGTGAAGAAACTTCATGTTTCAAGAATTTCCAGCAAAGCCATCTGATCCCTCAAGACTGGAGCGCCCAGCAGTGCCTGTGTAGAGGCACTGGCACCAGTGTTATCACCCTGCTCTTCTCTTATCTGCTTTATCTACTTCACCTACACAAACAAAAGAGCCACGTTAGGAAATTGAGCTGAGCTGGAGTCCTCCCTCTTTGCAGACATTGGGAATTTCTGCATTTTCAATAGAAGTAGCACTATTACAGAGGATTAATAAACTGAGACTGTCTGCCAGGGTGTTATTTTTTGCAAGGCAAAGCTACAAGAAATGGAACCCCTGAAAGAAAAAGTGCTAAAGGAGCTTTGCCAAGACATGTGACTCTCAAGGCTCTTCTCAAACACAAATGGATTAAGGCTGAAGTAAATGGAAATGTTCTCAAAGAAAGAGACCAGGGTAGGGGGGGCAGAAAGCTTTGACATGTCAGGCCAAAACACGAACAATTCTGACTTTCACTGCTGTTTCCATACATTCACAACTACAGAAAATCACTTTCTTTCTATTCCCAGTTCCAACAGGGCTAAGGGATCAGCAGGGGTACTCAGTGTAGGTCAAACTACATTAAATTACAGTGGAGAGCAGAAATTCATAATAGTCCTAAACCATCAGTACTCAATCTTTCCAGCAGAAATGATCAAAGTCAAACTGCTGCTATTTTTTTCCCCCTTCTTTGTTTACTTTGTAGTCATTCTAAGGAGAAGAATTTCAAGGCAGCCAAATCTAGAGTAATTCAGAAAATCCATTGTGTCCCCCAAGACTCCCAGAGAACGTGTGTGCAAAGAAATATTGTGACTGTTTCAACACCAATTAAGACACCACAGAAATGAAAAGGACCTTAGAATGTGAAGCTCCAAAGGGAAAAACTCAGAAACTTTCTTCAAAGTCTTAAATCTGTTGCATGAAGAGAAGACAAGACAGCCATAACTATCAAAGAAGAAGCTGATTCCCTCAAAGTTTTAACAGGTAAAATGCCACGTGTTAAGGGGAACCCATCCAGTTTCCAAGCTGCTCTCACCTCTAAACTATATTCAACTTCACTTACCTCCTTGGCCAGTTCATGAAGGAAAGCCATCCTAGAGACACTCTACAGTTTTCTATATAAAGCAATCCCACATCTGGAAAACTTGCAAACTATGGATCTGGACTCATTGACCCCCCCTTTTATGAACAGCAAATGTGACTGCAGTGATTTGACAGCCTTTGCCACCTCACCCTCCTCCAGATTTACAGACCTGTTCCTGGAAGTTAGAAAGAAAGAAAACATTAAGCACAGTGATTCTGCTGTCTGTGGATGTCCAACAACAGCAAAAGAGAGGCAGAAAACAGCCTCTGGAACAACTACAGGGAGAAAGAGGCAGAGAAGAAACAACTGGGAAGTACCTCACAGCACCAGACCCTAACACTGTATTTTCCTTTTCATGAGGCTGCTTTTGTGACTCAAACCCTTTCCATTTAAGGGCAAACTGGCAGTGTGTTTGATGTGGGTAAACATCCACCAGTCAGAGCTCTGGACACACCATGAAGTCACTGCAGGCTTAAGAGCAACCCCCTTCATGAAACTGAGAACACTTCAAATCAGGGCACTTGGAAATACAGAGATTATTTGCACAGTTAATTAGTGATTGTTTTCTGAGCTCTCACAGATAAGAGTTTTCATGTGTGGAATCCATCCATCATCCATTGTGAAGGTCTTGCCCATACCACTAGAATAACTAATAAAAACAAAACAGAA
>WYEA01013419.1:0-11798 GCA_033558465.1 Alcedo atthis | reverse complement strand
TTGCCAAGCCCGCGGGGCCCGGGGTGGAGCGGGCGGCCCGGGAGTGAGGGCGATGGGGGGTGCGGAGCGGGGTTCGGAAGGGCGGTGAGGGGAAGGCGGCCGCGGGCGGGCGGAGGCCCGAGGCTGACGCGGCGGCGCCCGCCTGTGTGTCTGTCCCGCTGTCTCCCCCGCAGAGGACGAGATGTTCTCGGACATCTACAAGATCCGGGAGGTGGCGAACGGGCTGTGCCTGGAAGTGGAGGGGAAGGTGAGTGGCCTCTCGGTGTTAGGGAGGGGAGGGGGAGGCCTCGCTGCGGTGACTCAGGGCCAGGCCGCTGCGTGGAGCCGGGCCTGTGGCGGAGGCAGGGTTTGGGGAGAGGCTTCCCTGTGAGGGGGCCCGAGGAGGGGGATGCCTGGTGCCTGTGGCCGAGGCGAGTAGCGCATGAAAAAGCAGCCAAGCTGGAGTGTGGCACCGGTGGTGTAATGAAGCTTTGGTGAGGTGCTGGGGAGAGCAGCCTGGCTTAAAGCTGTGCTTGGTTTGTGGCTGGGTTCCTCACGTTTAACTGTGGCTCTGAAGTACGTGCCCTGTTGTCAGGTCAGAGATGTGTAAGAGGTAGCATGAAGATTTTTTGCAGAGCCGTTAAGTTTTCTGATGTCTCTAAATCTAGATGGTCACCAGAACAGAGGGTCAAATTGATGACTCTCTAATTGGTGGCAATGCCTCTGCTGAAGGTCCTGAGGGAGATGGAACAGAAGCCACGGTCATAACTGGTGTTGATATAGTAATAAACCACCATCTTCAGGAGACCAGCTTTACAAAAGAATCCTACAAGAAGTACATCAAGGATTACATGAAAGCGTAAGTGTTGGTGAGCTTTTGCTTTAAATGGGATTAAAATGTTTGTCCTGGGGTATTAAAAACAGTGTGGAACTTTATTCCTAGTGTTAATTCTGATACAGGTGCCAAGCTGGCTGTGGACTTGAATAATATCTTGATACTTGGCAAAACAGGAGAGCTGAAGAGTTGGTATTGGAATATCTAAGTTTATTTTGTCTGAGGATCTGATCACATGATCTGCATATTATTCATAACCTTGCTGTTTTCTTTTTGGTTCTCCCATGCCAAATGCTCATGTGGGTGAGGCAGTGAAGAAAAGCTTCCTGAAGTTTTTCTTGCTCTAAATTTCTATGTCCCAAAATAATACAAATGAATTGAACTTTCTGCTAATTCAGAGTATTTCTATTGCTTGTGGTTTAGTGGGTAGCATTAAAGGTGGAAAGGCTTTGTGATACTGATAGATGATACTATTGGTGCTGTGGAAATAGTTTGCTCATTTCCAACTACCACTAGCCTAGAAGTAAAATAAGCTGGATAATGAGTTTTGCTTATTCCCTAGCAAAATTAAGTTAAAAGGTTGCAGCTTTGAGAGAGAAGGGCAGAAAAATGAGTTTGACTGCAAATAACTGCTGTGATGTGATGCTGCACAGTGAAGTTACTAAGTTACATGTTTTCAGAGCCTTTTTTTCCTTCCAGAATCAAAGCCAGACTTGAGGAACACAAGCCAGAGAGAGTAAAGCCTTTCATGACAGGAGCTGCAGAACAAATCAAACACATCCTTGCTAACTTCAAAAACTACCAGGTAATGACACTGGGTTCTCCTTGCTGCAGTACTGCAGTGATACAAACTGTGATTGACTCATCTGCTGAACTAGCTTGTTGAGAGTGGAGGGCTCCATTTGTGAGGACATCTAACTTGATTTTCTCAGAGTGTAAGGGGGGCAGGGCTCAGAGGCAGTGAGGAGAAATAATGGACTCCTCTTAGGTCTCATTTTAGCCTGTAATCACTCTGTAGTTATCACTGTTTTGGAAGTGGGGGGGTAAAGACTTGGAAGATGAATCACTGGCACTTGCTGTGTCTGTTCCTAGCAGTGTGATAAAGCCATGTGGTCCTAAAAGGGACAAGCTGCAGAAAGCAGAATGCCTGCAGCTGGTCAGGGAGGCTTCTAAACTGCACTTGGAGGTGTTGCTGCTTTCTTCTATAAAAATGCACTTTCTGCTGGCAACAGCAGATAAGCAAATGTCTTAGTAACACATTTCTCTGAAGTTCTTTGTAGGAGAGAACATGAATCCAGATGGGATGGTGGCTCTCCTGGATTTCCGTGAGGATGGTGTGACCCCATATATGATTTTCTTTAAGGATGGCTTGGAAATTGAGAAATGTGTAAGTACTGACCTGAGCTGGATCACTCTGCCTCTCCACCATGAGCTCTTTCAGTGCATCTCTTGCACTGCTGTATCCCTGTTCAACAGCAGCTGCCAGTTAAAAGTTCACATTAGTACAGAGTAATTGCTGCTTCATATTATATCAAGTGATTGAAGCTTCCCTTGTATACTGCTCTACTAAAGGGGGATTGTTTTCCATGCAGTGATTCATGATTTAATGAAGAAATGCAGGAAGAATGGCTTTGGTGAGATGGAATTGGTGATGATTTTAAACTATACAGTGTCCTCTGAAACAGAGCATTTCTACTTTGCATCCCTCTTTTGGTGGCTAATTCTGTAGTGCCTTACCATGCTCACATTCCACCTGCTTTCATTTAATCTGATGCCCTTCTTTTGTTACATGAGAACTGCCTGTTTAAATATTGCCCTAAATTTAGGAACACAGTAATAACTTGACTGACAACCTTATTCTATCTGGAGTGTCCCAACTGCCTGAGCTCAGAAAGCTCCTGTGTTCTGCTTTATCTTTACTTGCCCTCTGCTGGAATATGGTTGCAACAAAACAGGATCCCAACACTTTTTGGGCTTATTTGGGGAGTGGTGGAATTCACTGCAGACTGGCAGTGTGGGATCACCAATTGCTTTTCCCAGTCATAGTGGACTTGTGGTGTCTCTTTATAGCCAGCTAAATTTATCTGTAGAGCCTCTTACAAGGCTGTGTCTGGTATGCAAGTCATGTAAAGATGAACCAACTTCTAGCAGGAGAGCAACTCAGGGAAGATTTATTGAACAAAAGACACACCTCCTGCAGCTTGATGATGCTTTGGTGATGTCTGCCCTGGTTGAACAGGACAGTACCTCCTCAGAGCAGAAACTTGTGCCCATCTCTCCTCCATGGGCACACCTTTTGGATCTGCAATTCAAGTAGCTCCATCTGCTTTAAAATGAAGTAGGGTGAATGTCTAGAGCACAAGGCTTCATGAGGAGGAGCTGAGGGAACTGGGGCTGTTTGGCCTGGAGAAAAGGAGACTGAGGGGAGACCTTGTCCTCTACAGCTACCCAAGAGGATGTTGTAGAGATGAGGGTGTCTCTTCTCACAAGTTACAAGCAATAGAGTGAAAAGAAATGGTCTCAATTTGTGCTGGGGGAGGTTCAGATTGGGTTAAATTAGGGAAAGTTTCTCCCAATAAAGGGTTGTCAGGCTTTGGAACAGACTGCCCAGGGAACTGGTGGCATTGCCATCCCTGGATGAATTTCACACTCGTAGATGTGCTGGGGGATGTGGTTTAGCAGTGGACAATGGTTAGACTTTGGCATCTGAAAGGTCTTTTCCAACCTAAATGATTTTATGAAGTAAAAAGATAGCAGCAGGGTGTTCCAGCAGCAGAAACTGTTCCAGCTTCTTGGTACAGATCTTAGAGCCAGCACATGCACTGTAAGCTTCAGTACTGGTGTAGGACATCCCCTTACTGGGGAGGAAACCTGAAACTTGGTGTGAATAAGTACCCTGTCTGGCTTGCTCAGCCACTGGTGCCAGTTGCTGTGTGATGGCAGAACTGCTCAGCATCCTCTGATAGACCATGAGCACTTGCCCTGTTGCTCTCTGGTTTGCATTAAGATGCAAAAATAACTTCCCTGCGCTTTCTGCCTGCCTGCCCGTGGCAGCTCGGATTGAATGGGGGAAAACACCAGTGACACAAACTGTCAGGAGCTTGAGCTAACCCTTGCTACTCTTGTTTCAGTAACAAATCAAACTCTGTGGTTTTGGATCACCTGTCTTCATAGCTGGCTGCTGTTTCTTCCTCATCGGCACAACACCAGGAATTGGCAACGTGTAACAACTGGACTGATGTCATCTTGAGCTTGATTCACTTATTTTGACCCTGATTTGGAGTGAAGGCATTGTTTAAAAACAAAAAAAAAAAAGCCCACAAACATCTGTCATGTAGGTTGTCTAAAATAAAACTCATTGAAACCCATCCTAGGTGATGCCTTTTGGTCTAGTGTGTTTCTTGCAGGTGAGGTTGGTACACCTGGTGCTAGCACACTACAGCTTCACTCAGCCCAGGCAGGCTGCACCTGAGGCACTGGAGTGCAAGAGCAGGCTGAGGTCAGTAAGGCAAAGCCCAAGCAGTCAGTGTAATGGAGCAGACCACCTTCATCTTTCATGCAGGCACAGAGACTTCTTTCTGGAAAAGAGAGGAAAAAAAGAGTGTAATTTGTGCCACTCAAGCTGAGTGCTGGCTGAGCTTCCTTGTCAGACAAGGACACTTAGGTCTGTCCTCAGCTGCAGCATGACTTCAGGATGAAGGTAGGAGGATGGAGCAGGAGAAAAACACTGGATGAGAGGTGGGGGAGGAGGACATTGCTAGATTTTCTAACAGCTGGGCTGTGCTGCTAGCTCCTGTCTTCTCACAGCTGCTCAGGAGAAGATTAACTACAGCTTGGGCAAGCTGCAAGATTTGGAGGGTTTTCTGTCCCTTGGAGAGAATCTCAGAGCTGTCCTAAGCTTGCTACCAAGTGTGTCTGGGTTTGGGAATGACCTGAGTGTAACTTGCTGTCAGGAAAAGCATCTTTTTGACAGACCTGGAGCAATGGCCTTGGCTCCTCTGGTTCTTGCTGAGATGCAACAGTAACCGAGTCCTTGCGCTTTCCACCTGTCTGACTGGGACAGACTGGATTGAATAAAGGAACACAAACACCCCCCCCCCAGCCCTGCCTGCTGCTGCCAGCAGGGCTCTGCAACTGATGCTGCTGCCTTGGACTGCAGATCATTGTCTTGCCTCCAGAGCAGGGGGAGGTGCAGAGAAAAATGGTGTCTGGGTCTGGGCACCCCAGTTCAAGAGGGACAAAACTACTGGAGAGAGTCCAACACAGGGTATCAAGATGCTGAAGGGAGTGGAGCATCTCCCTGCTCAGAGCTGGGGCTCTAGGCTGGAGGAGAGTGAGGGGGGAGTTCATCCATGTCTATCAATATGTTAAAGGTGAGTGTAGTGAAGATGGAGCCAGACTCTGCTCAGTGACAGGACAAGAGGCAATGGGAGTCAGTTGGAGCACAAGAGGTTTGAGGGAAACACAAGGAACAACTTGTTCCCAGTGAGGGTGGCAGGGGCTGCCCAGGGGGGTTGTGGAGTCTCCTGCTCTGGAGACATCCCAGCCCCGCCTGGATCTGTTCCTGGATGACTTGGTCTAGGTGCCCCTGCTCTGGCAGGTGGGTTGCACTGGATGATCTTCTAGCTCCCTTCTAACCCCTGACATTCTGTGAACTTCCCCTTCTGGGAGGGATTAAGGTACCTGACAGGAGAGCGTGTGACCCACTTGCCAGCTGTAATGCCCCAGACCACGAGGTTTGGTGTTTTTGCCTCAGTTTTTGGCCCCTGGTGCCTGAGGGCTGAGATGGAGGGAGGTTCCTGCAGGGCTGAGATAGTCGTGGCAGCAGGCTGGGTGGCACAGAGATACTGTGTGGAGGGAGGGAGTGGAGTGTGCCCTGGTTATCTCAGTTCCTGGCTGTTTCAAACACGCCCTATTTTAGCTCTATGGGAACTTAATTTACATGTCATTTTCAACTTTTAAGAAACTCGTGCCAGCTGCACTTCTGGCTGAGGTACAACTTTTGGTGTAATCTGAGCAAAGTAAATGAATGCTCCTCTGCCTTCACCCAGTGGGGCTGAAAGGCAGGTTCAAAGTCCAAATAAAAGCACTGTAAACCAAATCTTGCTTTCCTTGCAGAGGATTTATTTAATGGGTCCAGATAAGAATGTTCTCTTGCCCTTCTTACATCTGTGAAAAACTGGGAGCCTTGAAAGAAGAGGAAAGTCCTCTGAGCCTTTTGCTTCTCAGTGGAGTGAGGTTAGTTGTGGGCAGGGTGGTGCTTGCAGCCCCTGGTACCCCTGGCTCCTGTTAGCAGGGAGTGTGTTGAGCAGAGCTGCTGTGTGGGAGTGGAAACAGCTCCTCCCCTCCTGCCTGCTCAGCTGCTTCTGAAGCTGGGAACCTCGGGGCACAGGCCTGGAGCAAATTGCTCTGTGGCAGTTGCTTCCAAATGATGAGGTGCTGGCTTTGAAGAGCAGGTGCTTGAGATGTTGAGCACAAATTTCATGCTGTCTTCTCTATTCCTGGCTAATTGGGCTGTTTAGTGGGTGTGTGCAAACATGCTGAACTAGTAGGTTACATGCTCATCCATTTCCTTTTCTGCATGGCACAGCCTCTGGTGAGGAGTCTCCCTTCAGCCTGTAGCAAAGTGACAATTCAGAGGCTGTTCAGATGCAGGATTTTGCTCTCTAGAAGCAGTGGGTTTGCTGCTGGCTGTGCAGGGCTTCCCCAGAATGTGTTCCTGCCTTCAGTTTCTCAGGGAAAAAGGGCAAGTTTTGCTGCTCTACAGTGTCGAGGAGAGCTTAACCCACACCTGGTGGTGGGGAGGGACCATGGTGGTGACA
The DNA here is from genome assembly GCA_033558465.1 of Alcedo atthis. Lineage (NCBI taxonomy): Eukaryota > Metazoa > Chordata > Aves > Coraciiformes > Alcedinidae > Alcedo > Alcedo atthis. Next base: position 5,162 of record WYEA01013419.1, on the reverse strand, counting down.
GCAGTTGCTGCAGTGGGGGTTCCATCCAAGTCAGGATGCAGCTCCTTGCTTTGGCAGTCACCACATGTTGTTCAGGGGGTGCCCCGGGGCTGCTAAATGCACTTGTCAACACTTTTGTGATGCAACTCCTGAGCTGGAAATGAAGTTGGTGTATTTCCTCATTACTCGGTTCCTCCTCTTGTGGCCCTTCTTTGTTTCAAGCAGCTGTTCATTTTAGAGCTGCAGAGCTAAAGCTGTTTGAGAAGACAAGGCTTTGTGCTGCTGTCCCCCTGCACCTCTGCAGACTTGATAAAAATCCCCCCAGTGTAACCAGTGCCCCCAGTGCTGCTTAAATGCAGCCTGAACTGCAGAACAGCTTAGAAGCCTATCCCCATTTTGGTTTTAAACACATGCTTATCAGGTTTGGATCTCACATTTTGGGAAGGTATTTTCTCTGGAGGGCTGTGAATCTGGGGGGTGATCCTTGTAGCTTTTCTCATGAGCCTCACAGTGGGTTAAGCAGCTGGGTAGAAACCTTTCCTCTGCCAGCTTGGGTCTACTCTGCACACACCATGAGCCTGCTGTTGGCAGGGCAAGGGAATCTGATTGTTTAGAAAGCTTTACTTGCCTTTCTAAGTTAGTTTTGTACTTCTGTGGTTAAGGGAGAGATATTAGGGCTGGAGGAAGCAGCAGCTGTGCTGTGCTCATGTCCCATGGTCACCTTGGCCTTCCACACTCCCACACCACTGCTCTCCCTCTCTGCCTGCTCTTTGTCTCACAGTTTTGCTGCCCCAGCTGGGTCTTACCCCATCTGCAAATCCATTTTTTTTTTCTTTCCCTCTTCAAGCATCCTTGCAGCATCTTCAGCCCACTGTGACTGTGCTGTGTTGATATCCCAAATGCTGCTGCAGCAGCTTGTTACTCATGGCCAGCTGCTTTGAGGAGAAAGGGTGCAGGTTTGGATGTGTTCATGCAGTGGAGGGAACACCTGGAGGTGCTGGTGGGGCCATGGAGAGCTGGATACTCCTATTGTCCCCTTGGGTACCCAGCCAAGCCAGCCTGGCTCCATCCCACTCAGCATGGGCAGGATGTGGGTGCCAGAGCCTGGGTGGGTGAAGGTCCTTGTGCAGCCCTCAGCTTTGGCATGAGGAGGGAGAACCTGCAAACAGAAGAATTTAAATAATGGATGTGGGGAACAGAGTTGGTTTGGCTTGTGTATTAGTATATAGAAAGCATTTGGTGCTTTCTGCTCCTGTACCTCAAGCAGCCCATCCCAGCCCAGCCCAGCCCAGCCCAGCCCATCCCATCCCATCCCATCCCATCATCTCTGGGCTGGCTGCAGGAAGGGCTGTGGAAGAAGCAGGCAGCTGTTTTGAGCTATGAGGGGGGAACTGGGGCAGCACTGGGACCAGGTTGTCTCATGCTGGGTTCAAATCCACTTCCCCAGCCTTCTTACCCATCCCCAGCCCCTTGGCATGTGTCTTTACTGGAGCAGCTGCCTCACTGCCACCTTGCATCAGCTCAGGATCAACTGGGCTTACTAAGTATGACCTGTCTGATGGCTTGAACTGGTCATTTGGGAGAAGTAATGCTAGATGAGGCATACTTTTAATTTCATTTAATGGCAATTAGCACACTGCTACTTGTGTTAGTGCCTATGGGACTCATGGACAAGTGTTTTGACCACAGACAGTCAAGAACATCTTCATGAGCAAAGAGTTGAGCAGTGAGCAGAGACAGCAGCCCATGGGAAGACCAGCAGGGACTCTGCTCATCACTGCTATGAGTTCAGAATAGAAATTAATTTGAATATCAATTAATCCAAAGGTGGGGGGACAGGGAATCAGACTGGAATGAGCTTCCTCCTCTCTTCAGGCAGATGGCAGTTCTAGTAACAGCACTTGTGTGAGGTCCCCCTGCAGAACAAGTGGAGCAGAGCTGGAAAGTTTTTGCTGGTTATTCCATGTTGGATCCAAAGGAGGTTGCCCCAGGTGCTAAATCATTATTTACATAACACACAAATTCAGATGGGTGTCCCAGTGCCTTGAGTTACTGCAGCAGGGGGAATGTGGGGCCCATAGCACAAGTCTACCCTGCTGTTTTGGGGTGGTTTATGCTGCAAGAATCTTGTGGCTTGGTAGCAGTGCTACCTGACAACTCCATTTTTGCCATGTACTCCCACCAGGCAGCAGCCAGCAGTCCTTGAATGCATGGCACTGGTCCCAGTGTTGGCACAGGAGAGAAGCTGGGGGTGCCCAGCTCTCAGGCCACGTGGATTTAGTGGAATTCCCTAGTGTTACTATTGTGTATTACAAGTATTACTCACAAGGGCTTCATAGAATCACAGACTTAGGGGTTGGAAGGGACCCAGAAGATCTAGTCCAACCCCCCCTGCCAGAGCAGGGGCACCTAGACCAAGTCACCCAGGAACACACTGCTGGATGTTACCCAGGAGTGACTATCTCAAGCTTGGGTTTGCAGCTCTCAACAGCAATCCTGAATCTCTTCTGCTTGTCACTTGAATAAATTAACCTTTCCAGAACAGCCCAAGCTCTTCCTGAAAGGGGCAGACACTGATTTAGTGAAACTGCTTCAGTGAAATTCCTTGGAGCTCTGGAAGACAAACATCAAACTCTTACCCTTAAGGCAGAGGAGTCAACAGGGATGATCATGAGAGCACAGACACAGCCCTGGAACTCTATTTGCTTTCAACAAGGCTCAGTAGTCCACCTCCCAGGAACAGGACACTTCATGCCACGGAAAACTAAGCACCAGCAGGAAGCAAATCTGTAGAGAGATACTTAAACAAACAACTCTGAGCCTTTTGTTGCTTCCAAGTGGACCAATAATGGAATGTTTGCTTTTCACACAGCCCCATCAGTTTACTGCTATGTGCAGAAATGATGCAGACATCTGAAGGACCTGAGGGAATGTGAAAGTTGTGCTATAAAAATCTCACCTTCCACTTCATTTACAGGTATATTAAATGAGGGGGTTTTCCACTCTTTTCTTTGCTTTTTTTTTCTTTTTTTAACATAAAAGCTTGGAGACTGTAATGAAATAGTCCTGTCCCATCTCCCTCCCTTCTCCCCCATGCTGAATGGTCAAAACCCTCACAACATGCATTTCAAAAATGAGGGAACAGAGATGGATGCATTAAACAATCTCCCCCAAAACACACAGAAACCCAGTGGCAAAGCCAGCAATAAAAACACAATTTGAAGGAAAAAAAACCCCAAACCAACCCAAACACCTCGATACCAATGCACATTGTGGAAAAAAAATGGAAAAAAAAATGCTTTTATTGATCTGCTTAAACATCAAACGTAGGTAACATAATAAAAACCCAAACAAAAGATAAATCTAGTCCTCCATGTGCCTATCTGGAAGACATTTATTTATTTTTCTTTTCTCAGTAATCACCCGGAGGGGGATTGTTGTCTTCCCACTGACTTGAGAATCAAACAGCCTTTGCTTTAGGGCTTTTTTAATTGTGTTGATCTGTTCCTATGGTGCCCAAGGTCGGTGATGAGCATCTTGGTTGTTGTTGTTTTTCCTAAAGCCCATTCCAGCCAAACACAGCACAAAGGGCTGTGCAGCACTGCAGCCTCCCAGACAAAACCTTGACAAATCCTAGCAGAAGGGAGGGTGTTAATCTGGTTCTTCTGGAATGCAAATCTACAAAAATATGGGTTCCTCCAGGACATCTTCCTTCGGAGCCATGGAGGCTTGGAAAAGGCACAAAGCTAGCAAGGAAAGGTAAGATCAGGACTCAAAAAGGTTTTTAATAAAGATAAATCTAATACAAGTTCATTCTATAAATATTATTTTCCTGTCCGAAGACAAAACACTTATAGAAACGTACAAGAAATATTCCTTGGGGGGGAGGGAAAAATGAAACTATGGAAAATTACAAAGCATCACCTGCTTTAATTTCACTTGAACCTTGCAGAATTGGGCTGTACTCAGTCCTGTTAGTAAACACAGCACAGTTCTCTCAGTGCAATCACTTTTGTTAATCACTCTTCTCTTCTCCTTGGTAGTGTCTGTACTCTGGCTTCAGCTCCCATGTGTTTTTGTGGGTCCCCTTCACATTGTAGATGCCTATTTCTCTTAGAATTTCTTTCAAGTATATCTGAAAGGAAACAAAAATGCACTTTACACAGGTAGGCAACTGCCACAGTTCCTGCACATCCCACCATCTGCTCAACCACTGATTTGCTGGGTAAAAGCAACCTGGTGGACAGCAATGTTGGCTGCTGATTGCCATGAATTTGTGGGATAATGACCCTGCTCTGGCAGGGGGGTTGGACTTGATGATCTTCAGAGGTCCTTCCAACCCCTGACATTCCATGAGGATGTGATTTTACTATTGCTTCAATTTTAGAGCAGAGCTGAAGAGGTGCCAGAAAATTTTCTAATGCATTCAAATATTAAGGCAAGGAATGGAAATGAAAAACAAAGCAAGCAATGATATCAGTAGTCTGACCTTTGACAGGACAGCTCACTAATAACACACTCTTCTACCCTTTATAATAAATATCAGTAGTAATTTGTTTCATTTCTTAAAGAGTCCTTTGCCTGCTTGTTTGTTTAAATATTAATCAGGACTGACTTGAGTGGATTGCCATGGCAACAGCAGACCACAGTTTAAGAATCCCCACATTCAATTCATAACTGCTTTAGTTTGGATAATTTAATCCTTTGGAGTGCATGTATTAAACTGGAGTTATTGGAATTCCTGTCTTTTCTGTATCTATAGTTCCACTAAGCACAGACATGGACTCCAAGTCATTAAAAAAAAAAAGCATGGATTTGTTGATGACATAGGAAAAAAAAGCATTGCCCAGTCTCTTCCTTACACTCTTCCCATTTTTTGCTAAATGGAAAGGTTGAGAACTAAGTAAAAAGTATGTTCTCAGTTAAAAAAAAAACCCTTTATAGACACCAGCCATTATTCTCCCTCTGGGTACACATCAAAAATTTACAGAAGGCAAAAAAAATCCAGATGCCACACTAAGGCCAATACTTCATTTTGGACTCGTGTAGCTAAATTATTCCTAAAGCCTGTGCAAAAACAAAGGGGATTATAGAATCACAGAATGGTTAGGGTTGGAAGGGAGCTCCAAAGGGCATCTAGTGCAGCCCCCTGCAGGGAGCAGGGACACCCTCAACTAGCCCAG
>WYEA01013418.1:0-17413 GCA_033558465.1 Alcedo atthis | reverse complement strand
TCACCAGTGCAGAGTAGAGGGGGAGGAGAACCTCTCTTGACCTACTGGCCACACTTCTCCTAATGCATCCCAGGATGAACAGTTCAGCTAGGAATGACAGTTGTGGCTATTTGCTTTGTACAGCACCTCTTTCTACCCTTACATAATAACTGGATGTTCCTGTCAGATTTCTGAAGGATCAGACTCCTTCAATCATACCCTGATTGCATTGACTCTGTCATGGGTGTTTTTTTCAGAGGGACTTCATGCTCAACTGAACTGTAGAATCTGAGCCAAAGGTTGTGTTTTAGTATTTAATGCTCAAATGGCTCCTCTGTTGTATATTTTAATATAAAGGAGGTCCAGGATACATACATAAAATGATGGAAAATACCAGAAATAAAAAGCCAACTTAATTTTAAATTTGTGCTTTTATTTTGATAGATGTACCCTCAAGAGCAGGACTTCCTCCTCCTTTCAAAAATTACAAGTATGGTATGTGTTTTTTTTTTTTTGTTTATTCTTGTTTTAATTCCCATAAAATGCAGTCATAGTATTTTATACCATTTTCTGTACAATTTAGAAGATAACAGCTGTAGAATACTCATGGTGGTGGCAGTGCCTGGCTGCATTTGCAACTCTATCCATGTCTTGTAGCTGAGGTTATACTGCTAGGATCACAATCTGCAGAATCTGATAATTATTTTTAAGATCTGTATCAATCTTTGAATTAGGCTACATGTTATACATTATGTGCTAATTGGTAATGATGGTTTTTGGTATTATTTTTAAATTATTTTTATAAGTGTCTTTTAACTCTGTTTTTACTCTAGTAGCTTGCAATCTAAAATTCTTTGAAATTGTCTTTTTCAATGTACTTACGTATTTTAATATCTATCTACTAATTGTTAATTCTCCAAGAATGGTGAAATGGGAGCTGAAGGCAGTAAATGGAAAATGCTTAAGACTTATATTGTGTCAATTATTTAAGTATATGAGAAGCAGAGGAACTTTTCTCCAAGTGGTTATGAAAGCTCATAAATACAATCTGATAGAATGAAATAGCATGGTATGAAATTTAGGCTGATTTTATGCTCTCATTTAAAGCTATGTGCATAAAATCTAATTTTATACTATGTGTATTTTATACTCTGTGTATAATTTTATGCTATGTGTATAAGATCTAATTTAAAGCTATGTGTATATTTAATTTTTGTGGATTGGCATGTACATGTGGAATTCATCTGTTTGAGAGAGAGTATACTTTCAAAACAAACTAAATTATTTTCTTTATCAGAGTTTAACTTGGATGGCAGTAACATATCTTTTCCTAAACTTGGCAATTCTTAACATTCCCTTGGAGTTTTGCTGCAAGTGATCCTCTGCCTCCCATGTTCTTGGAGTTGACAGACTCCTCCTCTGCAGTGATTCAAAATGTTGACTGGGGAACCTACTTAATACATGCGAATGGTAATATAATCTATTTGCCTATTAAAAAACAAGCAAGCAAGATATGAGCGTTTCATTCTGTGTTCTTCAATGGTGCAAAGTAAAATCAGAAAAAGAGTTAGGGATTAAGATTTGTATGTCAGTGGCAAGGATCTGAACACTACTATTCCTTAACTTCTTAAAATCTAAGCAACTGTAAGTTTGAATTTGGAGGTGCCCTTCCTCCTTCTGATACCTGTGGTTTTGCTAAATGAATGGGGTCCTATCTGGAATTGCTGCTATCAGTTGTATTCCTGGTGTTTCCTATCCTTGCTGCTAGCTCTTTCATTGTTTAGAGCAACAGTTTATTTTTTTCCCAAGGCATATGTTGTAGCTGAGCGTGTGATTGTTCTGTGTAGAACTGACACTATGTGGGTGAAACCGCAGAACTTTAAAACCTGTTATGCCAGTTAGTGGAGGTCTACTTTTAGTGGGATGAATGGTGCTAGCTGCAGCGAAATTTTCACACCAAAAAATCAAAGCCAAGTTCCTCACCTTTCCCTCAGGCTGTGAATCATCCAGTTTAATGTTTTTGGCATCTCTTGTTTGCTCTACTTTCTACCTTGTATTTTGGTGATGAAAGGGCAATGAGACTTCTGCATGAATAGTGCTAGTAAGTCAGATTTTTCCTTCTGCCTTGTTTGGTAGTGTTGGAAATCTTAGTTGGACCTGTCTGTCTTTCACCTTGCCTTGCCTGTTTACCAGCTTCCTTCTCTCCAGAATTAACACCACTTTGTTCTCTCAACATCAATATATATCATGTTTCTCCTCTTCGCTTGGTGCTCTGACTCACATCTCAAAACTTATGACTTTCATTTTCTTTTCATTTCTTTGTACACATCATTCTTGGTACAGAACTCTCCTCAGTCAATCTTATCTTCCTGTCCAGTTATTGCCATCTTTTCACTGAGGATATGGAAGCCTGGGTGCCAACTTGTCCCATAAACTGCTTCTTTTCTTTTTTCTTTTTTTTTTTTTTCCCCCCCCTCCATTAATGTGGAGCAGAATCAGACTTAAAGTGATTTCTTACCTATTGCCACAGAAGATCTATTACCAGAAAAGATAAAAATGTGGGAGTAAATGGGGATGAAATAGCAAAGGCTATAAGTTTTTAGCCAAGATAAGAAGAGGCTGCATTTTCATCTCTGTTACGGAGTTGTAGAAACCATTTAATAGCTCAGATGAAGATACAGTAAACTCCTGGATGCAAGTGGTGGACTTGTGAACAAGTAAAACTGAGACAATAGTTCAGAGAATGACAGGGCAAAGACTAGAGAAAAGGGAATGTAACAAAGTAGAGAGAAGCTTATGACAGGCAGAGGCTGGATTGTATTTGCTGTAGTAGGAAGGTTTCCTGATTGCAGTGTATTTTTGCAGTGATTGTTTAACAAAATTTCTACCTTGGGGGTGTTCTTCATAAGAAGAATTTCAAGGAATGATCTGAAGTAGTCAAGTTACTGTATTTTAATCAGTTGCTGACTATTACCAGAACTGTAGCAGCTGGCAGTGCATAAATGCTGTTTGTCCTGCCCCCACTGATGTATAAAACCTGTTAGGTTACTGTTTTGACTAACATTAGTTATTGTAATTCAGCAGGCAGACGGAAGCCAGATAGGTTGTTATTATATCCTTAATGTTGGATTTACTGGTATAACACTGGTTGCAGGACTGGAAAACTAAGATGTTTTCTCATCTTTTAAGTCAAATATACAGAATCATTAATAATAAAAGATTTTGCCCCTTTCCCCTTTGTCTCTTTTCCCCAAGTAGAACTTCCAGCGTTTACTTTGATGAAACCTTATTTTAGGAAAATGTTTTTTTTGTTTCAGATACAATGAAAATTATTCACCAAGCACATAAAGCTAAGGTATGATTATAAACTATATTCTTCCCCTTTTACATGCCTTAATACAGGCAGAGCTTTGCACTGTCAAACAAGACTGGGCCAGAGACAGTCAGTAAATTCCTACTCTTATCTTTGTAGTCTGTTTCTCTGATTTTGTAGACTGGTGAACTTGTAGTGAGTTTGGAAGATGATGACAAACTGCTTTTGAAAGAAGACATTACACTGAAAGCAGCTGGAGTAGGTAGGAGCACATTTATATTGACTAAAGGTGCTGTTCATTTTGATTGTCATTAAACTGATAACTGGCTGATTATGTTTGGATAGCCTGCTGAAAAGTAAATGCTATTCCTGATGCTCTTTACACTACTTGGTAATTATTCAGGGAAGAAGGGGGGATAATGTACATTCAAATCATTGGACTGAGGGCAGCAGGTATCTGCACTCCCAATGTTCAGAATGCAAATTGTGATTTTTAGAGAGTATGCTTATAATTCTGCTGAGAGTAATTTTAAATGATTGACAGATATGTTATTAGTACCGTGTCTGCTTAGTCTTATCAGTAACATTTAAACTGATGTTTTGGTTAGAAATGTAAGTAGTGGAACTGGCATGGAATAATGAAATAAATTAGATTTGTTTAATGTGCAGCATACAGTGCCTGATAGCCAGATTGCTCAGGAAAGCTCAGGCAGTATTATTTAGAGAATGTGCTGAACATAGCAAAGAGTTGAAACTTGACCTGATTTCTCACATATAGGGCATGTCTTTTGGTAATGTAAAGTAATGTCTGTCATGATAAAATTGATGGTCCCTGGATGTCCTTTGGGCTTCTCATAAATGTGGCTGAATGATTTTGTGGCAGCAGGGTACTTAAGGGAGGTAGTTCCATTCCACCTTGATATGGCCATTTGCTCATTTGAATCTGATTTACCTTGCTGGAACGCGTATCTGCCTGTGCTCTAAGTGCAGGGGTTGTTGCATGGAAAGCTCCCTCTTGTTCCTGATGCCCTCTCATTGCTTTACAGCTAGCAAATGTGATTTCTTTTTTCTCATAGGTTTCTTGCTCATTTGTTTCTTGACACTGACTTCCTTGTTTTAAGTGACTTGGGATGTTTCTTTCATGTTTTTCTCCGGCATGCACTGCAACTCACCTCAGTATACATTTCCTAGAGGTCTTTGGTTCTTCCTGTAATACAAATCAGTTATTCTCTGGCTATTTCTACAAAACCAGGCCTTTTTACATGGGGGAAAGAAAGGTTCCTTGGGAAGGAGGCTTATTGGCAGTCAAGTTTTACAGTTTTGTAATTTAGTTAGCAGAATATATATTTAAGCATGATTCTTACATATATAAGACATAAGAGGTAGTACAGCTCAGGAAAGAGGCTGATGACCATGCTAGATATTGAATTAACAGTGTTGTCCAGAGCTACCCGCTTTTAAAAAAAATAAATATAAATACTTGTATATATCATCCCCCTTTGAAATTAGGATTATACCTACAACAGTGAAACAGTTGAATGCAGTCTTAAAAAAATGTGTCAAAACATGGGAGTAAATATTACAGTGAAAGGAAATTGGAATAGACCAGCCTGTTCTGCCTCTCTGTACAAAGAGAGGGGCTGCTTATTAAGGGAAGAAAACAATTTAAAGCTGCTTTTTAATTTTTTTAATAACTAACAGCAGTTAGTCATTAGTACATAGTTGGTATTTATGACCAAAAAGAGAAACACTTGCTCTGTAAAATGCAGTATTTCATTATACCATTTAATTTTGTAATGTTCCAACATATCTTGGTAAGAAAACTAGCAGAGTTAGGAATGGGATCTTTCTAGTAGAATCTTGAAGAAGACTTCCTTCAACAAGAAGTAGAAAAAGCAAACCAAGTAAGTGAAGTATGATAGCATATACCACATATCACTAGTCCTCATTTTGTACATGTACATTTAAATTGGTAAGAAGATTTGAAATTTCCTATTGGCATATTTATTTTTTTCCAATATCAACTCTGGACAAGATTTACTAGAATAAAAAGAGAATTCCTGATAGAAAATGTGGGAAATTCTAAGAAATTCAGAACACTTTTTTTTTCTAAGCTGCAGTTGATTGACATTGGCACTTTACAAGGTTGGGCTAGAGAGATATAAATTATGAGGACATTAGATAACTATCCTCGGGAAAGCCTCTGTGGTAGTGATTATTATAACAGCTATTATCTAGTCAGCAAAGTTAATGCTTGCCTGTTTTTTGTTTGTTTTTTTTTTTTTAAGAGCAGGGTGTATGTTAATAAAGTGTTCAGTATTCACTCCAATGTCTTGTATTTTCTATTTGAGATTCTGAAGCCCCATCTGCTCTTTTTTTTTTTACGAGACAGGCAGACTTCATTAACTTCAGGTTTAATTTTAAAAAAAGAATGTGGAACTTATTGGCTCAGCACCTTAAAGAATTCGATGTTTAATAATTGTGAAGGCTTTCCATCAGATTTGTCTCTGTTCTGAATTAGTAATGTTGCTGACTTACTGATTTAGAAGAGGAAGTCCTTGACCTACTGTGTTGAAAGAATTGTGACTGCTCTGAACCTTTGTGGGTCCTTTAGCTCTGCCATATCCCCTGTGAATAATTAGAGGTATTTGAAGGTATTGCTGGAGAAGCCAATTTGTGTCTTTCACTTTGCATATTGTTGAAGCTTCATGAATTAATCATCAGCAGGACAAAAAATTAACTTCTTCAGACATATATTTTGATGGGTCATGAGGGAGAATGTAAAGTGATCTGTAAAATATTCTACTGATCCTCTAAATATTAAATTATTATACCTACAGGCTAATTTAATGAAAGAAAAAAAAAGGTGTTTTTTTCTCTTTTCCTAACCAAAAAAAAAAAAAGATAATGAAGCTTTGTTGTTTTTCTATCATTTGTAGGTGCTAGAAGTACAATGACTTAATTTGCTGAATGCTTATACAAACAATTCTGAAGGTTGTATTAAACAAATCTTGAGGGGTCTTGTGTACATATTTACTTCTATATAGTCAGGTTCTTTCATGTCTTTAATACTGGAGTCTCTTTTGCAAAAATGAGGGGAGGAGTGAGGAAAAAAAGGTGTCTGGTGATTTATAATTGTTTTTGACCAAAAAGTTGCCATTTACTTCTAAGAATGTAAGTAACTGGTGGTTCATTTACGGGTGTGCTAAATTTTTTTTTTTTATTTGTTCTAGCAAACGAGACCGAATTAGCATTCTTCTGTGAGGAAGATTACAGAAAATACAAAGCTAATCCTGTTTCAGCCTGGTGAAGATCCCAAGAGATTGTTTTGTTTTCCCATACCTGTTGTAAATTTTCCTTACTCTGCTTAATGAGATTTTTCTTAAAGATCAATAAATCCTAGTGGATTGCTTTGCAAACAGTGCAGTTCCCTTCCTATAGAAAGTAATTTTTGTCAATACACCACTACAGAGAAGAGTGGGGGATATAAATGACTTGTTTTTGTTTTTCACATTTTTTTCCTCTGCTTGCCTCTTATGAGGCAGGAGCTGCAATCTCTGACCTGTGACTCCCATGCCTGGTGTGATCCTGCAGCAGACATTATATATAGCTGCCTATGGAGGTGATACAGTGCCCAGTAATACTCCATCACAGTACTAATTTCTAATGGAAATGGAATAATGGAAAATGAAATATGACCAAATCTCTGGGTATTTTAGAGATCTTGAGAAGAGAATCTCTTTGTTGAAAGTCATAGCTTTATTTGTCCCATTTTATGTTTGGTCTCTTGTTTAAATGGTTCAGACTGGCAAGTTTTTCATGCTCTTCACTGGTGAATGCTTTTCTTTATAATCTCTTCCAGGCCTCTTTAGCATGCTGAAAAGGACAAATGACTGGGGAGATTTTTGTGTTCAGGGACCAGCTTGGCTGTTTTCTAGCTTTACTTCATGGAGACACAGTTTCATGGAAGAGGTAACAACCTGAGTTCTGCCAGCACATCCGTCTGTATAAGTAGGAACTGGGCATTCTTCCAAATGGAGTGAGAGCCCATGGTTTCAGTTTTAAGAATAAAACCCAAATGATTGCATTTTTGCAAGGAGAGGTCCTGACTGCAAGCCACATGTCTTCAATAATTAAATTGATTCTTTTCTGCTTTCCAAGAGTCAAATACTCTGTTGTTGTATCTTAGTTCTTAGTAACTCCAGGCTTTCCTACTGCATTAACTAAATCAAGAATAAGAAAAAAAAAGTGCATCCAATAAAGTACCTTTAAATAGATACAGCTTATTAAACGGCTTTTTTAGCGGGTACCAAGATGAGACACAGTGCCTTTAAGCCTCTCTTCACTGTAACAGAAGTGATGCTGGCTCTCTGCCTTAATACACTTTCTGGGTGTAGGTTTGGATAAATCAAAGGAGACCTCATGTACAACTGTTTTAGACCCACGCATTTACCATCAGCTCTGGGTGAGATATGGCACCACCATTTCAACACATGACTTTCCAGAGAAGTAAATTTACTGTATCCTAGAACTGTGATTTTTTTTTTTTTAATTGACATGTGATAGTGAAAGCAGATGTATGATTTCCAAAGTATCTGAATATAAGTTCTCTTTACTTTAGATGTAGGGCCAAAGAAGCCTCTGTGTATTGTTCCCGCCTCATTTTCTTCATCCTTCCTGACAACTCCCTGGTTTGGGATGATTTTGGTAGCTGGTGTTACCAACAGCTTTGCTTCAAATGCAGTTTTATTCTCTTGTGAAAGCAGTCTGTCACTTTGTCACCTGTGATTGAAAGTTGTATCTTCATCCTGTAAAGAGGAGATCTGTATCACTGGAGTCACCTGTGTTCTGTTGGGATTTAGATGATGTTATGCATGCTTTGATGAATTTGTGAAGAGAACTTAGCACTTGTCTCCCATTTCTGTACTGGTAGCCTTCCTGTTGTTGGTACTTGCTCACCAAGCCTGGGCCCATGTCTCAGCTACCTTCTTACACAGTCTGTCTTGTTTGCAGATTAATCTGACTAATACAAGTTTGTACTCATCTTCTTAGACAGTTTAAGCTAATGCATTGTACTCCAGAGTATACTGGCTTTGTTCAACCAGGTTTATAATAGTGAAGGTAACTTTGCAAGAAGTACATGGCTTACTGGAGAGGTCAGTGTCTCGGGCTGTCCTATCAAGGCATGTAGATGATCTCTGTCAGCACACTCAGGCACTCAGACTGAGCAAACACTATCATTCTTTTCTTCATGTTCTAGGAATTTTATTTTTTTCTCCAGTCCTTTCAGGCAGATTTGGATTGGTTTTGTGATTCCTTTTCTCTAAGGCATTTGGGTTTGAAAAAGTCACCAAATTTAACAACTGTCTTTTCTGGCCTTGTACAGTTATAAATGTTCAGGGCCACTTCAAGTGTGGCACAGTGAAACAGCAATTCTATAGCATCAATGAGAAAGTGGTAAATGTTTTAATGCAAGTATTCAATAATGATTTATCTGGCACTCCAGATTAGTTTATTTTTCCAAGGGAAGAGTTAAACTCTACTGCTTTGTGAGTTCAGTTGTTCTGGCAATGACACTTCATTGGCTCCTTTCTGCAGTAGCACAGTAGAGCCTTTTGTAATGCTCTCAATGGCCATACTTGTAAACTGGTTTATTTCTCAAGTGTTCTTCTACTGTATTTGGTTTTGTTGTGTTGTTTTTAATTGGACCCTTAATAATACTTTCAAATAAACCCTGCAAACCCACAGGTAACAACTGAGAACTTAAGATAGATGCTGCTCCAACATTTTTCAGTGGGACACAGTATAGTTTGATTCCAGGTTGTTGGGTACTGAATGAAATCTGTGAACTAATGAACTACTAAAGACTGGGAGGTCTTTGCATGTGTTATTATGAAATCCTCCTTCTGTTGAAGGAAACCACCTACAGAGTTGGTACCATGGTTTGTTATTTTGGCAGAGGTTATGAACTGCATCAATTTAAAATTATTGCTAATCAAAGGTGGCTTCTCCATAATGTGTAGGGGGTCTTACTTTGTTAGTGTTCTTGGAATCATGGGTTTAATATGGATTATTTCAATATGATGTCCTTGGTGCCTTTCTCCAGCCTTTTTATTTTATTTTAATTAAAGGAAAGAGCATCATCCAGAATGGACACTGAAATAAGATATGACTTCTGGGTGGACACTATAACACTTTTTTTTATGACACTATAACATGGAATCTGGGAGTGTGTGTGGGTCTTGGTTGTTTCTTGGAGAAAAAAAATAACTTCAGAGAGACTGTAGTTTTGGTTAAGAGGTGTGGAAGAATAGGTGCTAAAGGAGAAGAAATTCAGAAAGATACTGCCTTGAAAAGGAGGCAGCAGTGTAACAGTAAACATGCAAAATCCTTAATGTACAACACTTGGCTCAAAAATACTGGACTGGTGCTGCTTTTTATAGCACTAAAGGTATGAAATTTGTGCCTTTTAATAAGTTTTGGAATTGAACTCATAAACTGTTGGAATAGGCATCTTGGTTTTTTGGTTATGTTTATCATGTTAGACTTTATGCATGCAACAGTCTTTGTGCATTTTTCTGTCCAGAGATAATTATGCTGCCTCTTGAAGAAATAAGACCTAAGAAAACTGCTGACATGGATAGCTGAGTTAAATGTAGACAGTTACCAATGGCACAAAGGAATCCTCATAGATCCAGTATGCACCACCGTTACAGCTGGGGAACTGCCTTACTGATATAAGATGTGGTGTTTCTCTTTCACTCCCTGGGATTATTCAGCACATCCCCTGACAGATCATTTACTTAAGAGTTTGCCAGTAATAGTCCAAGAGTTACCACAGCCATGGTGAGACATCTGTGGGTCCTGTCCTTGGAAGTGAATAGCCACAGAAGTCCTGAGTATCCAGTGATCAAGAATAAAAACCAGAATGTCTGATACTCATTCTTGATCTTGTGCCTGATAGGATCCTGGCCTCAGAGCAACAGCAGCTGTCTGGAAGCATTACAAATGCTTAAGGCAAGTGCACACTTTTGCTTATTGAACAGTTTGGACTGAGTTCAGTCTTCCTGGTTGGCACCTGATCCTCCTTCCATGGCTTCGTATTCATAGTACTACTTGGCACAGATTTGCAAATAAATAATGAGTCCAGCAATGATTCCCAGTAAACAACTTTGATACTTTTTGTATTATCAAGACATTGGCATTTCTCTCCTAACTGCTTTCCTGTTGAGTTAGAGAAACAGGCACACCATTGTGTGTTTTCCCAGTAACTTATTCCTGCCACCTCTGTTGATTTGCAGTGCTTTTATGGTTAGGTTTGCACCTCATCTGATATAGCATTTCCTGTTGTGGTGAATGTACTCTTTAAAAAAAAATATATATTTATTTGTGAAGAAATATGCTTGGAAATAAAGAGGAGACCTTTTCTGCACTATTAGTGTCCAATAAAGGATCCTTTCTTTCTTTTACAAGAGAGCTTGCATAGTACAGTACTTTGCACTGGCCAGTGAAAACAAAAATGCTTTTACCATAATTGCTTTGTATCTTGAGAGGAATTGAGAAGTTACATCAAGAATGGGGTGGAGGGGAGAGAGAATAAATAAATATAAAATAAATAAATAGGTGGGACCTAGTGCCATAAACTACCTTTTCCTGCAGAGAAAGCCACCAGATGTCAGCACAGGCTGTTCTTTCATTCTCCAGAACCTGTGTAAGCCAAGAAGTATGGAATACTTAGGAGAAGTGTTTATCGGTGAGTTCGTTTAGCCTGTAAAGTCTTTACGAGGGTGAGGATTCTGGTGATGAAAGCTGAACCTTTCCTTGCAGGAAGTATTAATTTTTATATTAAAATCAAAAAGCGGCAAATTGAACTGGTATCGGTGCTTAAATTCCTCTTGTTGGAGAGCATCCTTTGTGGAGCCAGTTCCAGCATATCTAAATCTTTGCAGAACATTCATTTGAAGAATTGTCTGGAAAGGATTAGTGGTAATTTGCTGAAGTGTTGTGAATTAGACTTCAAGTTTGTTTTTTTTTTCTTCTCTCTCTCTTTTAAACACAAGGAAAACCACCCAGAGCAGACACATGTGCAAAGCAGAGCAAAACATCTTCAGCAACACAGCTTAAACACACAACAAATGTAACCTCCATGCTTCTGACCTTAAGCTTCTACTATTCTTTGTAGTGCAAGGGCTGAGGAGAACCTGACACTGTGTTCTCTGGGCCATGCTTTCTGCACTGTGATGAGCAGAGATGGGATATGAGTTTCAGAGCCCAAACCGAAGCACTGTGCACAGCTTTATGCTGCTAGTGACTGAAGTGTGCATAGATGCTGCCTGGTTAAAAGGGTGAACTGAATTGCAGCACAGGGACAAAGTGTGATGGAGATTTCTGCTGAGTTTCCTGTTGCCTTTTCAGCAGTTGTCAGGGAGACTATTAAAGAGTGTGAAGTTAAGTGGCAGGTAAAACCTGGGTCACCCAAATTCTTCCTTTTGTTGTGGGCAGTTGCTTTAGTTCCTTTGTTCATACTAGGATTTTACCTCAGCTTGCTCTATGGCAGCTGCTTACTGATTTCAAACTATCTCCTTTAACTCTCAAACATGGTTCACAATTAAGAGGTGATGTGTGAGACATTGCAACTGCACATCTTGCCCTGTCTGCAGGGGAAGGCTACTGTGTGCATGGATGGGTGCAGCCAGAATAGCAGTGCAGGTTGTTTGGGGGTGTTACTAAAGCTTCTCTTCCTTCTATGCAGCACCCATTTCTGTTTCGCTAGGGACCAGGACCTTGTCTTGGAGCATGGTATGTGTGGCAGACAGCTGAGAGGAAAGGTGGGTGTTTGAGATGGTGATACAGCATGGGAGAGCGCTTTTATCTTGCTGTAGATAGGATATTTTTATATAAGATACAGATTGTACCTTTCTGCTGGCATCCTCTCTCTGATAGCAGGGGATTCTTTCCTTTGTAGTGGGCCAAAAGCATCTAGCCAGAAGAAGGAGTTTCAACTGATAGTGAATATACTCAAGATCTTAGTATGACAAATTAATATAAGAACTTGCCTTTTATGTCTGTTACTGCTCTCTGGCAGGTGACTTACAGTGTTGTGCATCAGGAATGTCAGCATGTACTGTAAGAACTGCTGCTGTGGGCTCTTATTCCATATCTTAGGAAAGTTTCAGTTTTATAACCTGAAGCCTAGAGTACATATTCTTCAAGTCCAGTTTGGGAAGCCCCTTCAGTGAACCGAGATTTTTAAACTGGAAGGTGTGGCATTGGTTTGTTTTTCACACTACTTTGAGGTCACACCTTTGGCTCTATGCATTGTATTTATGTCCATGCAACTGGAGAACATGAGTTGGTTTTAGAGTCAAAGCAGCAATCTAGAATTGAAGGCCTGATGTCCTAGCAGTTAGTTTCATGGCCATTTTTTCACACTACTCCCCTGCCCTATCCCTCCCCAGTCAAATCAACCTGGTTTTGCAGAAAGCAAACTTGAATCTTGCACAGCAGTGCTGTTTACCAGAACACTGGATGCAACAGCTACTTAAATGCAGGTATCTGGTTGCAGATAGCTTTTTAAGCCAGCAGGCTGGTGTGCAGCAGCTGAAGCTGGCTAATTGCACATCAGATATAGGAAACGGTTAACAAGAGTAACTAACCAGCCCAACAACAAATGTAGCTGGATCCTCCAGTGCTGGGGTTTCTAAATCTAAACAGATTATTTCTCTAGAACGACTGCAGTAGTGCCACTTTAAGTCTTTCACAGGTTCCAGTGACACTATGGCTTGTAATATGTGATCCTCCTGACTGGCCACACACAAACGGTTATTTTTAGTGTTTGACGGTTATTTTTAGCATTTGACTGTGAAAGTCCTGCACATGCTCTGCTAACAAGAACTGTCCCTAATCACAGATAGTATCTTCCTGCAGAATGTTGTATGTTCAGCTTTTAAAATAAGCATGGTTCTGACTTGCACTAAAAAACCTTGTGCAGAAATTCTGCAAAACTGGTGCTGCTTGTTAAGGCACAATAAACAAATAAAAGAAAACTGCCCTAGTGTAGCAAATCTCATTCCTCAAACCTGAGACACAGTCTGCAGATCCCACTAGCTCAATGCATGAAAATTTGAGCTCAAGGATAACACCAGAGTTTTGTTGCTAATTGTCACAGCGTGTGGAGCTGCACTGGCCTTCTTGGAGAGAGTAGTGGAAATATATTGTATAGAGGTGCTGAAGCAAGTGCATCCCCCTCAAGATATAACTGTAGTTTGATATATCACTTTGCAAGTAAATCCCTGAAGAGCAAGAAACCAATTGCTCTGTTAAAAGCCTTGTATTATAAAACAGCAGTAAAAGAACTGTACCTGCAGAGGTTAATCTTCAGCACAGGAATTTAAACGAACTCATTAAAATCAACTTACAAATTAGCTCATTAAAATGCAGTGCTGCAGATCCAGAAGTTGGTTGATTGGGTGTGCCATTTCTGTGAAGAAGTGACTTAAGAAACAGAGAACAAATTGATAGTGTATTAAAACTCCCTTTTTCTTTTTGGTCCCGTAAACCCTCATCTGGAACTTCCCCTTCCTTGAACTCTGTATCAACAGCACTTTTTGTTTAGTGAATAAATCATGTTTGATCCTGTGCTACAAGATCTGTGTAATATCCCTAGCCTTTTGTAATTAAATGTACACGCTTGTGCCCTCCCATGAGCATAAGTGAAGCCCTGGAACCAGGGGTCACAGCAATAATCATTGTCACTTATTACCTTGATAGTGAGACTCTACCAGCTGCTGGCTGTAATGGGGTTTATTTCCTAGTGGTTAAAGTCTAGATAATCATGCTACTCTTCTACTGCCATTATAGTAATGGTATTGTTTACTGGGAGGAGGGAAAAGACTAATGGGTTCTGATATAATTATACAGACCTGTTCAGAGTACCTTTTATGTAACTACAGCTGCCAGTGATTAAAACTGGCCTTAATCTTACAGCTTTTCAATTGGCTCTTGCATATCCCAGAGGCATATAGAATGTAAGACAGAAAATAAAAATACAAATTAAATACATTACAGCTATATATTCTGCAATAATATATATATGTGTTTGTACATATATACAGAGAGAAACTTCAAGTACAAAACCAGTTAATTGATAATTTCTAAGCTAACCTCACTGAACCCACCTATCCATGTATAAGGAAAAAATAACTGAAAAATTCCTCAAACTACTACTTTTCAGTGTTCCAGAATCAGAAGAATTTTCTCAAACTGTCAAATATTTTAAGGATCAGACACCTACAGAGGGCACCATTTGAGATGCCATTCTGCATTTATAGGGATTGTTTTCAGGCTTTAAAAGGGATGGTGACTGGCTGGACGGTGTGTTGGCACAAGTATTACCTGGGGACACTTAACATTTTTTTAGACGCTATGGAACTGCGGTAGCTGTGGGGATTCTGAGTTGGCTTGTCTGTCCATCTGGGCTTGTGTCCACCTGAAAAGCACCATGCTGACTCACTAATGGAGCCAGGTGCCCAGGTAGGTCTAGGTGCCTGGATCTCATGAAAACTGCCCCTTTTCCATCAACAGGAAAGGGCATATAGGTGTCAAAATCAAGTAAACAAAACAAAGGTGCAAACCTTACTTCTGCTGGGAAGAAAGGTGAGTCTTCAACTTTGTAGCAACTCAAAATAAACCCCCACCTTTCTCCTTGAAGACAAAGCCTGCAAACCAGTGGAATGTTTTTTCCCTGCCTCCTTATCATTTTTTTGCTTTCTTTGCTGACGACAAGTGGTCTTGCCTGACATAAAGATGTGAAAAAAAGCTTAGGTGGGAAAAAAGGGCATTGGAATACAGTATTGTAACCAGTAAATATGTAAGCTGGTGATTTTATGTTGATTTAGCTTGATGGTGAAATGGAAGACTAAAAGATCAAGCTTGCTGAATCTATTTTTTTCTTAAGAATGAGTTAAACAGGAGTTGGCAGAATTATACTCAGGTGAAACTGTCTCAAATCCATGTGGAAAGTTACCATTTAATCACAAATAGTATTGGGTGAGTAATCGATCTGCTTGGTGAGTGGTTTGATCAGGTGCCAAGCTGGGCTGGGTTGTGGAGGTGGAAACCTGAATAACCAAAGCTTTCTGAAAGAAAGAGCACAGTGGGAAATGGTACCATGACAAAAAATACCAGCCAATTACAAAATCTAGGAATTTCCTAATGCTGATTTCTTTCTATTCAGGGGAAAGAAGTGGTGTTCGGTAGCTTTACTGTAAGCCTTAGACAAGAACCGAAATCTCTCACTATCATTACTGGCACTGTGAACAGTATTTAGAGAATATTACTCTTAATAGGGAATTATTAAGATTCTCTGTCTGTGTAGGAATCATCCAGGTTAGAGAAGCAATGTTGGCTTGTAAAAGGGCTCATGCACCCCAAAGTTGATGATTCCCCCCAACTTTTGTAGTAACTGATCTAGTAACATGTAATTTCTTGTTCCACAAACATCTGTGGCTGACAGCTCTTGTTTTTCAGAGCGATACTGAACACTGAGCGGTGTCTTTCATTTGGCTAAAATAGCTTCATTTTCCTACTTGTGTTTTTTGTATTTGACCTTACTGAGGTAGTCTTCTTGTGTTATCCTGGTTGCTTGCTTATAAATGAGCTTTTGTGAATGGCTGTCTCTTCTCTGTCTGGTGATTTAGATGTCCAAAACCTAAAGATGTATTCTGATAAAGATCAAGAGCTTGAAGGGATACTAAGCGATGGGTGTAAAATGAAATTAGGACAGAAATCTTCATTGCCCTGTACTTTTCTCCAAAGTGGGTGTGAAGTCACAAGAGGTTTTGATACCTGCTTTGTGATATGGCTTGGATGCACGTTTGCTTTGCTGGATCCAGAACTGGCTGGGTGGCCGGGCCCAGCGAGTGGTGGTGAATGGAGCTGGATCCAGTTGGCGGCCAGTCACTAGTGGTGTTCCCCAGGGCTCAGTGTTGGGACCGGTACTCTTCAACATCTTTATCAATGACCTTGATGAGGGGATGGAGTGCATCCTTAGCAAGTTTGCAGATGACACTAAATTGGGTGGGTGTGTTGATCTGCCTGAGGGTCGGGATGCTCTGCAGAGGGATCTGGCCAGGCTGGAGCAATGGGCTGAAACTAACTGCATGAGGCTCAACAAGACCAAGTGCAGGGTCCTGCATTTGGGTCATAACAACCCTCTGCAGCGTTACAGACTTGGGGAGAAGTGCTGACAGACAGATGACTGGATATGAGCCAGCAGTGTGCCCAAGCAGCTAAGAAGGCCAACATGACTGGCATGTATCAAGAACAGTGTAGCCAGCAGGAGCAGGGAGATGATTGTACCCTTGTACTTGGCACTGGGGAGGCCTCACCTTGAGTACTGTGTGCAGTTTTGGGCCCCTCACTACAAGAAGGATGTTGAGGTACTGGGAACAGGTTCAGAGAAGGGCAATGAAGCTGGTGAAGGGTCTGGAGAGTGTGGAGAGTTTTCTCACAGAAAAAGGTTTTTATTTACTCTCAGTGAACAACCCATATTGAGAAGACTTAATGAGAAACTCTGAAGGAGCTGTGAGAGTCTGACCTTGTAGCTAATTCTGAAGAGGTCTCGAAGTACTGATACGAGATTCCTGTCTTCCTCCCTTGGAATGTTTAAAGTAGAACTTTGTCCACCTGCAAAACTTTGCCTGAGAAACTGCTAGCTTCACGGGGGGGGGGAAGGCGGCCATGACAACTGCTATTTCTGTAGCTCTGCTGTTTGACCAATAATAAAAGATGTAAACACTCTTTGCTTTTACAAACACTATAAATGTAGAATGGTTGTGAATAAAGACGAAGGACACTGAACAATCACATTGGTTGCAGTCGTTACTTCGGGTCCAGACGATAGTCTGGCTGAAGGGGGCACGACTTAGCCATATTGGCTCAATTCGTAGCTCCATTAGGAGAATGATGTGCTCATATTGAGTCAGGTCATTCGTCCAGTGGCGCTCTTTCTGACAGGAGAGTTTCTCCTATGAGGAAAGGCTGTGGGAGCTGGGATTGTTTAGTCTGGTGAAGAGGAGGCTCAGGGGGGACCTTATTGCTCTCTACAACTACCTGAAGGGA
>WYEA01013417.1:0-10298 GCA_033558465.1 Alcedo atthis | reverse complement strand
TATTGCAGGGGAGGTTGGCCAAGGCTCTGAGCAGCCTGGGCTAGTTGAGGGTGTCCCTGCTCCCTGCAGGGGGCTGCGCTAGATACCCTTTGGAGGCTCCTTCCAGCCCTAACCATGCTATGAATCTAAGCTGTAAAACAAATCATCCCAGTCACAGACTACCTGCTTTCTTTGAGAAAGTGCCTGGCTGTGCTGAAGCAACACTCAGGAATGGACATTATTCCCCTTGTAGAGGTGAAGGACAGAGGCAATTTGCGAAGCAGAGTAATGAAGTTGGCTTCAACCCACAAGCACACAGGATTACCCCACACAGCTGCTTCATCCTTGCAGGAAGACAAATGGAAAAGAGAAACAGGGAATGGCAGGAAGGACAAACAGCCTTGCGTTGTTTTGGTGTCAGAATAACCTCTTCAGATTCTGAAAGGAAGGCTGGCTTCAGCTCTTCCCAGTGACACCAATACCCGATGCAGTATTGGGGAAAATTCTGCAACACTCAAAGAAAACGCAAGTCTTTGTCCATCAGCTGCAGAAGTGCTAAGCAGCACGATACCCAATGGCTAACAACAGGGTGAGGGAAATTAAAGCTTTTCCAAGTTGCTTTTTATTTCAATTTAAGAAAACATAAGTAGTCTTACCAGAAATCCTGAATGCTAAGGCATTCAAAGGGGTTCCAGTAGCATAAGAATCATAGAATGGCCTGGGTTGGAAGGGACCTAAGAGATCATCTAATCCAACCTCCCTATCATAGGCAGGGATGCCTCTCAACTAGACCAGGATATCTGCAGTTTATTTCCTTCTGTCCACCAGGAGTGCACCTTTTATTTTGGGAAACATACACACACACATATTCCACTCTCAGAAAACCTTTCTCTCCTTCACCTGTAGATCTCTACAGAGGAATGGGTCCCAGCTTGGGAGGCTGCCTTCACACGAAGCAGTGCCAGCACCCATACTCTCAATGGAACAGTTAAACCTTCTTTAAACCAAGAAGCTCAAAAAAGCTTCTTTTGTTGTTAAAGTTTACAAAATCTGATGCTTACAGTGGGCTATTCTGTGTTTCAAAGCCCAAGCACCAGAAAATTACAACACACATTTTTTCTAAAGCAATTATTTTAATGAGTTGACACTCAAGAGGCTGTCCCCAGCTCATAACTGTATAGACCAAAGGTTAAACTCGTTAGAGGGAAGAAACATACTTAAACCCTCAGGGAAAGGCTCCTCGCTGCAGACAATTCCCACAGCAGACTAACCACTGAAAAAAATAATGAAAATATTCCAGTAAGGATTTCTACTTAGTAACCATATGTAATTCTATTGCACCAGAATTAGCACTGTTGGTATTTTCAATGCTCACAGCAGAGACAGGCTTCACTTGAACATGTAATTTTACAACTGCAGTACAAAAATCCATTCCTTCCCCAGCACTTCATGTCCAGGGAAGCACTTTTCATGGACTCCTTGCAGCTTTCCAAAGCTGTATGAAATATTACATGGGACTTCAACCTCCATTGTACCTTTTTTTTTTTTTCCAGGGGAAAAAAACCCAGGTTTTACTAACTGGAAATTTTAATCCATTAAAAATAGTTTACAAAATGTAAGGACTGACTGACTTCACCAAAGTATGGACAAGGTCTAACTAGCAACCAGGCGAAGGATCTGGTTCCGGATGTATGTGCAGAGCTGGTTCATCAAGTCTCTGTTCTGTCCTTCAACCCAGTGCATCTCCACCACCACATCACTGCCTTCTTTCTTCACATTCATTAAACATTTAAAGAGAAAACATCTACTAGTTTCTTTGGGACACTGTTCTTTTTCAGCTGGCAGATTGCTGGCTTCCTCTGAAGGGCAAGGTTCCTCCTTTGCATTACTGGAACCTTTGCCAAGTGATATTTCTCCCTGCTTGGCTTCTGCCTCTTCCTCCTTCACATGCTCACTGTGTTCTTCTTGAGCAGCAGCTTCTTCTGTGGTCATGCTGACATCCTCTTCAGGTGCCATAAAGCCTGCTGCAGAGTCTTCTGTCTTGGGGTTTTCACAGTCCCCATTATTGCTCTCACTCTTCTGGCTGGTTTTGTCCTCTTCTGTTGCTTGCAGAGTATCTTTGGAAGCTCGAGGAAGTTCTCTTAATTGCCTTATTTTCTCTCGTTTCTTTCTCCTCAGATGAATCCAGGAGTTTTCAATGGCAGTCACAAACAGGCTAACTTCATCCTTTCCACAGGGAACACGTTTGTGCTGAACCTGTTGCAGAAAACACCACAGCTTCAGAGTATTCTCTCATGGTTACACTTTCAAGCAGGATGCCATTTTAACATGTAATGCTTAATACTGTACCTTCAGGTCAGTCAAAATCTTCTCTACCCAGGCTCTAACCACAGCAATAGCTTCTACAGCATCCCAACTCATAGCTGCAGCTTTGATGGATAACTCTTTGACTGTAGAAGCCAAGACCATAAATGTAATTGGTTTTCGAGGCTTTTCTAATTTCCTTCTTTTAGAGGGAGGTGACTAGAATAAAGAAAACAGAGTAACAAAGCTAGGCAGTATTTGTGGGATTACTTTTGTGCTCAGAAGACAGGGGAATTAAGAGTCTAATCTCAGACACTAAACAGTCGTTGACACTGCCTGAGTTTCACTGTACTCCAGAGTTTTAGATTAAAACCAGCTAACAGGACTGTGCACTTTCTGCTAGACTGGTCTTCAGGAGTTCAGCTTCAGAGGTTAGGCTAAAAGCTTCACTGGTTCCCTCAAACTACCAGCTGTCTGTGAGCTGAGAAAGTGTGGCTGCTCTTGGTGAAAACATCAAGTGCTAATATCCACATTTTGAGCCAAGTTGACTGAAGTTTGGCTGTTGCCTGTACAGATTTTATGATACATACATCTGGATCCATATGAGCAACTGGCTCCTCTTGAAGTGAAGAAGCCTACATTCATGTAGGCAACTCTAAGCTAGACATGTTTGACAGGACAAGAGGCAATGGGAGTCAGTGGAGCACAAGAGGTTGAGGGGAAACAGAAGGAGAAACTTGTTCCCAGGAAGGGTGGCAGAGCCTGGCAGGGGCTGCCCAGGGAGGTTGTGGAGTCTCCTGCTCTGGAGACATTCCAGCCCCACCTGGATCTGCTCCTGGGTGACTTGGTCTGGGTGACCCTGCTCTGGAAGGGGGGTTGGACTAGATGATCTTTTAGCTCCCTTCCAATCCCTAACAGTCTGTCATTCTCTTCAGATCTATTTGGTAACAAAACCTATTCAGTAAATTAAAACCAAGTTCTCAGGGGAAAGCTTAAAGATAAAATCAAAGCCCAAACTTAGCAATTTTGTGGTATTTAAAATACACTATCTGAAGTCTGTTACAAGTGACCCTTACTTTCACTGGTACTCCCAAGAAGTTGCTAAACAGGCTGCTTTTTTTCCCTCCCTAACATATGTGATTTATGACTCACATGTAACAACAGCTAACAGACTGGGCAGCCTGTTGAGAAATCCCACTGTTCATTCAGCTCTGCCTATCCAGTGTTCCACTCTGAAGGGGAACCATTTGTTTCACAGCAGTTAAGGGTTCATTGGGCCCCTCCTCAAAAGAGGGGCACAGAATAATCACAAGCAAATCAAAATTAAGCTACTTACAGGTACTTGTACATCATCATAGAAGCTCCAGGCCAGTGCCCATCTCATGGTGCGTCCTTGACAGAATTCAGTATGAGTCACTTTAGGAACCTAGGCACAGAAACAGCACAGAACTTCATTTAATGTTCATTAAAAACATAGGTTTACTGCACATATTTGCAACTGGAAAACAAACAAACCAAACATTCCCAAGTTAGCATAAAGTTATTATCACAGAAATGGGGATTCCTACTGACACGGCTCAGTGCACAGCCTGGTACCTGTGCCCATCTCTGACCTTCATGTTCAGCAATGCACACCACATTCTGATTCTGCAAAAAGCAGACCCCTCCTCCTTGTTTAGAACCTGCTCCTGTTCTGCATTTGAACACGGAACCCACTGCTCACCTGGCTGTACATGGCAGAAATGTGCCCAGAAACACCTCTCTCTGCTGCCCCCCCAAAAAATCAAGTCTGAACTTAACATGGTCTTTAAATACAAAACTCAGATCCAATGGTAGTCTAGTATATCCATCCATGGATGCTGCAAGGTGTGCAGAATGTACTGAACTGCAAGGGTAAGCATCAGCCATCCCACCTCACTGAATGATCAACTCCAGAGCAGAAGCTCCAGGTCTGCACAAAGTGGGGGGAAATCATCGTCTTTTGAGAAATGCCTTCAAAAAGAGAGGAATGCCTATCTCTATCCTAGAACTTTTCCTGCCTTTGGATTCCTAATTCCAAAAAAGCCATAAAAAAGCCCTTTGCACGAGGATTGATTTTACCTGGTGCCAGAACTGAACACAAAACCAAAAATGCTGCCATTTAAACAATTTCACTGTTGTTTTTATCAATCAAATAGCTGAAAAAGCAGAAGCCCTGTATGTCCTAGAAAAACACAGTGTATTTTGTATGGGATGCACAGAAGCTATACATGGGCTGTGTACAAACTCACCCCCTGGATTCGAAGCTCCTCTTTCAAAGGTGCTAGACTGCATTTCTTCCCCAACATGCAACTGTACCATCTGCAAACAACACATTCACAAGGAATTTTACAAAGGTCTGGAGAAGACTGGGAGGGGATTTAATAAATGTTTATAAATATATGAGGGGCTGAGTGTCAGGAGGAGTGGGGCCCTCATATATATATATAAATGTAAAATACATTGAACAAAACAAAACCCCACCATGTTTCAAGGTTTGCCGAACTGCAACCTCTGTAAACCTCCTCACTTCTTCAAAGCACTAGAAAACAGAAGCACTTGTAATAGAGCCAAATGTAGTTTTGCTTTAACTGAATATATTCATTGTTTCAGGCCCATTACCAGAAAACAAACATTCTAAAGAAAAATTCTGGTTTAGCAGATAATTTCTAATGCAAACCTAGAAGGGTGCAAACAAAACAACAGCAAAACACTTCTTTAATGTATAAAAGGTAGGGTTTCTTTCCTTTGCTAGAGCACTGATGAAGCTGTGGTAATACACATGTAAAATTTTGGCCACTATATTCTAGAAGGGTATTTTTCAGAAGGAAAATTCCAGAAGAGCTAGAGGAATCATGTACAGCACTGAGGGAAGGGACAGTCTGCCAGTCAGAAACCTGACTATCTTGGTGGAAAGAAGGTCTCACTAAGGTTTTTAGAGCAGCTTATGTTCAGCCAAGACTGCATCTGGCACAAGTGCCCTGCAGTGGGCAAAGCTGCCATTACCCAGATTCCCCCACAGTAAAACACAGAAACTTTCAGGTAATGAACAGAAGCAGTATCATAAATCCTCCCCCATCCCACAGGCCCCTGAGAACCAGCCCTGGCTGCCTTTAGCAAGATATGTGCCAATTCACCAATTCAGCTGCAAGCTACAAGTGTCACTCATACAGGCTTTTTTTTTTTTTCCCTTCTGCCTTTAAATATCTCCACCATGAAGCTGCAATTGTTTGATGCTGAGGAACAACTATTTTACATCAACTGAGACTAATTACTGATGTGTGTGCATCATTGAAGATACCAAACAGATACCACTGGACAAAAGCAACATTCCTTGCTTGAAATATTGTTTTCACATTACTCATAGACTCGTTCAGGTTGGAAAAGATCCTCAAGATCATGTAGTTCAAGCACTAACACTGCTCTTCATCAGCATCTAGACCACCCCAACAGCACATCTGATGATGACAATGATAATTCCAGCATAATGATGATGATAATTCTAGCACCTCCCCAGGCAGTCTGACACAGAAGCAAACAGAAGGTGGTTTCTTTTTTGAACTGAACAGAGCACTCACCTTAACCTCTTTTTCAGCTGCAGACTGTCATGAATAATTCTCTTGACAAATTCTAGTTCTCCCCCCTCAGCCATGATTTCTGTGATCCCCCCTGTGTTGACAGAGCTGGGCGGGGGACGCCGTGGATTCCGAGAGTTCACTCCCTGCATGATACAAGAGAAAGGACAGCTGAGATGAACTGAGAGAGATGATGATGATGATGATGATGGGCTGCTTTCTACAGTTCCCTGCCTTGGTCTTGAGTGGGTAGCAAGTGTCATCACCTCCAGGTATCCTCCCTCTAGCAGAACAGTGAGCAATAGATACGTGGAATAAGCAAAACCCAGTTCACACTCCCTACAGTTTCAACCACGACTAAGTTACTTGACACTGCTGATAGGAATTAGGTGGTTTCAATACATGTAGGATGTACTTGGCTTCAGATTTACTAGCTCTCTGCTTTGAAAAATAATTATCTAAGACAGTAAGAACCTGGGAAAAAAAAAAATACAGGAAGGGAGAAAACTGAAATGCTCCTTCATAATTATTTGGAATTTTCCACTCAACCTTTCCCACTGGAAGAGGTGAAATTGTTGCTACCCTCCCACTCACATGGGACATGCAGCATGTAGTTTGTTAACTTACTTTGGCTTCCAGCTGGTTGGCAAAAAAGGGTGGGTTGCACATGCAGAAATCATAAATGATCTCAGATTCTTCTTTCAGTGCATCCATTAGAAGAGTCTTCTGTGGAACCTTAACCACTAACAAAACCAGGAATACGGTCAGCAAGGAATTTAATATTTTAGCTAATATGTCATTTACATATCAGTGTTTCTTGAAACAATACACTGTATAAAAATACTTTCTACAAAAAAAAACCAAACCAACAACCTTTAGGATTAAGAACTTAATAATAGGTAAAGGACTGGCACACAAAGAGCTGGCATGTTTATACATGGTATAATTACATGTGTGTTTTAAAATAACAGGAACTGCTTGAGTTCTCCGATGCACCTAAGCCCTTTAAGCCCTTCCAAAAATTGTCAGTTAATTACCCCACGAGAAGTAAAAGAAATCCCTGTCTAAAGAACTCTTTAAGATATGGAATCCTAGAATGGGACTCAAGAAAAATGCACTGTTTGGGCTTTCTAAAGTGTAAAGAAAGGGAAAGCCTGAGATGAAGCTGCCTTCACTGCAGCTACAGAGCACCAGCATCAGCTTTACAGCTCAGAATAAACCAGAATAACTGTGCTAGCAAATGATGTATCCCACACAAGAACTACAGTCTTATGCTATTCAGAAGCAGCACAGCCAGAGAAAAAGATTGTTTGTCCAGAAGGAACTCTGCCTACTTGGTCTAACCAATGTACTTATTGCTCATGGCAAGGATGAAGACATCCCACATAGATCTCCACTGGCTTTCCCCACAAGGAATAATTCCCTTGGCTGTTTTGGCCAAGTCCTATTACAGGACTGCTGCCAGCACAGAAGCCAGCTCAGGAGTGAGGAGAAAGACCTGTCACAGTACAAGACAGGAAAATTCTGTCACACATATTCTCAGGGGAGCACTCCAGGTTTCCTAGCAGCAAAGGGAGCACGAGCTCCAAGAAATACTTTGGAAACAGACAAAATATATATACATACATATATATATGGAGAAAGGAAAACAACCTGGGATGAAGTTTAACTTTCAGTTTTTTGCAGGGTTCTCTAGTCACACATTCCATTCTAGCCAAGCTGTGACTTTCTGGCTTAGGCTTAAGCACAGGTAGAATTCAGTAAACATTATGTTTTAGTAAAAATAACTGTGTTTTTGGTAGGAATACAGACTCTGATATGTTGTGGTGCCCCTGCTCTGGCAGGGGGTTGGACTAGATGATCTTCTAGGTCCCTTCCAACCCCTGACATTGTGATTCTGTGCCATTGAACATGGCAAAAATGCCCACAGCACAGCATCTGTATGCTGCCAAGTGCCTTATTACACCATACCTTTTATAAGATCAGACAAGTGATTTTGTTCCACATTCTTCTTGGCATAATTGAAGCACATATCATCCACTTCTGTGGCAAGAAAATACCAGCCATTCAAAGTTGCTCCAAGCAATGGGTAAATGCAGGATGCTCCTGTCCCTGAAGAAGGGAAAAGCCATGAGAAAGGCAAAGCAAGTCTCTGGATTCACACTGGCTGTTCACTGTGCACTTGCTACAATAAAAGCAATTAATTTTAAGACAACCCTGATTACTGATCACCTACTACCCATTCTATAGTGAATTTTATTTTCTTCATTTTCTTTACAGCATTATTGAATACGTGCTTTTAGTTTTGTTTGAAGAATAGAGCAGTCTGAAATACATTTTCAAGTAAATAATCAACTTTTAAAGCTTTTTTTCTTATGACAGTGATTAATTCAGAGAGTGAAAACCAACTATATTAGGCTTAAAATAAACCAAAACCATAACAACAAAAAACAAACCACTAACACAAATGAGTAATGAGTTGGTACCCAAAAGCATGTGGTTATTTCCAGCAAATTTACAGGTTATTTCCTGTAAAGTTCCTCTTGGATGATTTCCTTGCTTTCCCAGAGTTGGAATATCAACATCACTGCAACCTCACACTGGAGGTGCTAAAGGATGTCTCTTCTACCTACCTACACACCTACCATGAAGTTGACAGAAACTGTTTCTTGCTTCTACAGAGCTTGTCTTTTTTATGTCATGAAAACCCAATAATGTGCATCAGCATCTATCTTATAAATTCACATCTGTATGGAACAACTGTTCACTGCTTCATCCAGATACTGTCTAAACATCACCCAGATGCTGAAAATAAGCTGCAGTGCTCCTAGACTCAAGCACGGGACAGTGTCACCCATCCACTGCTGCTTTCTTTTCAACAACACGCAGGAGCATACTCAAGCAAAAGACAGCTTTGTGAGCCTCAGTTTCTAACTGTAGCTCATGAAAACAGCTGCACTGAAAATTCTAAAAATAAAGTTGAAAAAAGACAGACCATTTCTCAAAAAAGACCTGAAATCAGACATTTTATTAGAAGGAATTCTATAAAATATTGCTATGCAAGTCACAAACTCTCAAGTGGATGCCCAAAAGCAAACATAATTGCTAACTAGTCAGAAGCAGCACCATTTCTGTACACAAACACAGGCTCAAAGAGAGCTCAGGGCCACAAAAAGCCAAATAATCACTTGCTGTGGTTTTTCTTGTGTCTGTGCAAAGGCAGCCTGCCCAAGGAGCCAGAGGAGGCTCTGGGGCAGGCAGAGCAGCACCACAGCTCAGACCTTGGAGCCTCTGAAGCTTCACGGCTCTCTAGTGAGGAGGAATAAATGTTATCAGCTACTTCCACCCTAATTAACCACATTCGCCCCTTTTTTGCCTCCCCGAGTACCTATGTCGATGCCTCGCCTGAGCACTTGCTTGTCAGCATCCTGGTGACCGATGAGATCCTCCACCCAGTGGATGTAGTTCAGCCGCAAGGGCACGGTGGGAATCAGCCTCTCCACGGGGATGTCAATGGTCAGGCCAAAATCCTCCTTCAGGAGGGTGCACGTCAGAGCCCGCACGGCCTCGGGGTCCTTAAAATTGAGGCTGAAAATTCAGGGAAGAGCCGCGGTTACCGGGACCCGCCGCAAAGAGCGCCCGGGGAAGGGGCAGGAGCAGCTGCACAGCCACAGAGCAAGGCCTGGCCCGGCCTGGCCTGGTCCAGCCCGCTCGCCTGCTGGGCCCACCTCACCGCGCCGGGCCCCACCTCACCGCGCCGGGCCCCACCTCACCCCGCCGGGCCCCACCTCACCCCGCCGGGCCCTACCTCACCCTGCCGGTCAGGGTGGTGTGCAGGTGCTGCTGGAACTCGGGGTACTTGGCGGCCAGGTAGGCGAAGTCGGGCGGCTTGTCCTTGTAGCGGTTGCGGGCGTGCATGGACTTGTTGAGGGCCATGGCGGCGAAGCCGGGCCGGGGGGGGGCAGAGAGGAGGCACCGCCGGCAAACGCACGCAAGGCGAGAGAGCGGCCCGAGCCCCAGCCGAGCCGCCCCAGACACGGCTTCCCGGTGCGCACCGCGGCCCCTCGGGGCGTACCAAGGCGCGGCGGCAGCGGGGTGGGTGCTCAGCCGAGCTCCGCACCGCCCGGACCAGCGCCCGCCGGGGGAACTCGGAGACAGAGCCGCTGGGGGCAGCCGGAGCCAGCAACGCGGCTGGAAAGAGACATGGCTTCTGTAAGGAACAAAATACAGCTGGGCTCCACCATCGCCCTCTGCTTTCCGCCCACACACTGCGCTGCTCAGCCCCATGTCAGCTTCTTTACCTTGAAGACACCTCTTTAACAACCGTTAAGTCACAGCATCACAGAGTGTCAGGGGTTGGAAGGGACCTAGAAGATCATCCAGTCCAACCCCCTGCCAGAGCAGGGGCACCTAGACCAAGTC
>WYEA01013414.1:0-12029 GCA_033558465.1 Alcedo atthis | reverse complement strand
ACAAGGGGCAGTGGTTTAAATGAGAAAGGAGTGGATTGAGATGGGAAATAAGTTGTTTCCCAGCAGAGGGGGGACACTGGCACAGGGTGCCCAGGGAGGTTTGAGGCCCCATCCCTGGAGCCATCTCAGGTGGGGTTGAGGAGGCTCTGAGCACCCTGCTCTAGCTGAGCTGGCCCTGGGCTGGGGGAGCTCTGGAGCTCCCCACCCAGACATTTCTGTGATTCTGTGGCTTCCCCTGTCTATGCAGGGAGTGAAAGAAGTGACCCTTCTGGGTCAGAACGTCAACAGCTTTCGAGACACGTCGGAGGTGCAGTTCCAGTCCCTGGCTGCCCCTGCTCTCAGCCCTGGCTTCAGCACCATCTACAGAGCCAAGCCGGGCGGCCTGCGCTTCGCACAGCTCCTGGACCACGTGTCCAGGGTGGATCCAGAAATGAGGATCCGTTTCACCTCCCCACACCCCAAGGATTTCCCTGATGAGGCAAGTGGGAAAACACCCGGGCACCTCTGCTCACAAGCAGCTCTGAGCTGCCAGAGGTGGGCTGGGCTTCCCCCCCCCCACAGCGGGAACATGGGGCTCCTGGGAGCGGGGAGCGTCGGGGCTGGGGCTTCACCCGGGGGAGACTCTTCCCTTTGGCATCCTGGCACAGCTGAGGTGTCTCCAGTGTTGTCTCCTGGTTGCCCATCACAGGTCCTGCAGCTTATCCGGGAGCGACACAACATCTGCAAACAGCTTCACCTCCCAGCTCAGAGTGGAAGCACCAGGGTGCTGGAGGCCATGCGGAGGGGGTGGGTGATGGCCAGGGGAGCCCTGCCCTGCCCCTCTGACTTTTGTGGGGGGGGAAGGTTGTTCTTCTCTGATGTTTCTGATGAGCCAATCTGTTGATTGCAGATACACCAGGGAGGCTTACTTGGAGCTCGTGCACCACGTGCGTGAGTCCATTCCAGGTAGGGGCTCCTGAAGCTTGCTGAGCTGAGCGTTGCCCTTTCCCGAGGGAAGCATTCCTGTGCTCCCTGCCCCGAGGGGAGGGTGACACTGCACCTCTTCCAGGAGTGAGCCTAAGCA
This sequence comes from Alcedo atthis, assembly GCA_033558465.1. NCBI lineage: Eukaryota > Metazoa > Chordata > Aves > Coraciiformes > Alcedinidae > Alcedo > Alcedo atthis. Next base: position 10,966 of record WYEA01013414.1, on the reverse strand, counting down.
GTGATTTCATTGCTGGCTTCTGTGGGGAGACAGAGGAAGATCACCAGCAGACCGTGTCCTTGCTGCGGGAGGTCGGCTACAACGTGGGCTTCCTCTTTGCCTACAGCATGAGACAGGTGGGTGCAGGGCCTGGTGCTGGTGCCCAGCCTTCTCTCTGGGCATCTCACCTAACTCCTGAGCACTGCTTCTCACTAGAAGACACTAAAAACCCCCCATATCTATCAAAAAGAACTCCCAAACCCCCGTTACAGTGGTAGATTTTTCTGCTGGAGCCCAGCCCTCCAGGGGTACGTGGTGCTGCCAGAGCCACCTTCATGGCTGCAGCTCTCCCAGCTCGTGCCAGGCTCATTGCTGGCAGGGTGACCTGGCTCTGCAGCTGCTCCAGGATAACGTGTGGAAACACAAACTAACTCGTGGAGAGCTGTTGCTGCTGCTCTGAGAGCAGCTGAGCTGGCTGGGCTCGGGCAGGGCTCTGGGCTCGGGCAGGGCTCTGGGCTCAGCCTGCCTGGGTGTTGAGGGGGCTGCACTTGCTTTGCTCCCAGAAAACCCGTGCACATCACCGGCTGCAGGACGATGTCCCCCCGGGCACGAAGAAGAGGCGTCTGGAGGAGCTCATTGCTGTCTTCAGAGAGGAGGCTGCCAGGGCAAACCAGGCCATGGTGGGCCAGTCCCAGCTGGTGCTGGTGGAGGGGGTGAGTGTGCCTGGAACAGAGCTGGGCTGTGCCCCCTCTTGCTGGCCCAGAGGTTCCTGGGCTGTGCACAGCAGCCGTTTTCACCTCTGCCATCCCTTCATCCGTGGTCTTCACGTGAAGTAGACAGCCTGATTTTTCCAGAGCACTGAGCTGGGCATAGTGGGGTGGAGCAGGATAAAGACATGTCTCTGCTCAGGCACTGAATTAGCATCTTCACAGGACAAGAGGAACCAGCCTCAAGCTGCCCCAGGGGAGGTTGAGTTTGGAGCTGAGGAATAATTTCTTCCCTTCCAGGCCTGTCCCAGGCTGCCCAGAGCAGGGGTGGAGTCCCCGTGACCCCTGGAGGCGTTTCCAAGCTGCTGTGGTGCTGAGGGACAGGGGGCAGTGGTGCCCTGGCAGTGCTGGGGAATGGGTGGACTCGATGAGCTCAGAGGGCTCTGCCAACCCAAATGTTTTTCTGGTGCTAGTGCAGGCTTTGAACCGTTGGCTTTGGGGGTGTGGGTGTCAGCTCAGCAGCTCTGTCCCCCGGGGCTCTGTCACATGGGATGTGCAGCAGCAGTGGCTCAGAGCTGGGGCTGTGCCCATGACATTCTTTGCCCTCCTCTCAGCCCAGCAGGCGCTCCCCCAGCGAGCTGTGTGGCAGGAACGACGGCAACATCCGAGTGATCTTCCCTGACACTGCTCTGGAGGCTGTGCCAGGCTCTGGGCCACCAGGCAGAGCCCACCCCGGGGACTACGTCCTGGTGAAGGTGACCTCTCTGCAGTGCTGCTTTCCTCTCTGGAGCAGCTGCTGCTGCCAGAGCTGGATGGGTCCTTCTCAGCCTTCCTGTTCTGAGGAGTTCCGTGCTGCTTCTTCCAGGTGACCTCTGCCAGCTCTCAGACCCTGAAGGGGGTTCTGCTCGGTCGGACCACCCTGACCCGCTCTGCTGCTCGGCCTTGAGGTGTCCCCGGTGCCCCTGGGCAGAGGAAGCATGTTTTCTGCATGAGGAATGAGGAAATCTGGTCTGGTAGAGACAGGGAAATAGATATATAGTTGAATATATTTATATATGAAGTAATAATATATCTATATTTCTGTCTTGGCAACAACCTGCCCATCACAGAGCAGTGCAAGCTTGCTGGGAGCTGTGTGTGGCTGGGAGCTGTGTGTGGACTGGCTAAACCCCAGTACTGTGTGATGTGTTTTCACTTGTCCTCACCCCTGAGGTGCCAGGGGCCTGTTCTCAATCACATCTCCACTGCAGGGTGGAGGAGAAAGGGGTGTCTGCAGAGCAGGGCATCACTGCTGCCCTGGGCAGGAGCTGCAAACCTGGGCAGTGCCTGCAAAGCAGAGCTCCAGGGACTGCTGGGGAGAGAGGGGCAGGAGTGCTGCCCCAGGGGACAAAGCACTGGGACAACAGGAGACTCTGAGCCATCATCAGCAACTTCCCTGTCTGCTTTTGCAGGGGAGGGGTTGGAAGGGACCTCTGGAGATGGAGTCCAACCCCCAGTGCTGGGCAAGGGATGTAGGAACCTACCCCTGTGGCCCTGAGCTGTGGGATAAGAAGGTGTTTGAGGTGCACAGGTGATCTGTGGTGTCTGAGGGAAATTTGCCCTGTCCTGGGGCTGTTTGTATCCAGGTTAGAGAGAATTCCCCCATCTCCAGGCCCAGGGGGTGCAGGGTGAGGCCTGGCTGCCACCCCAGGGGTAGCTCCTGCCCAGTATAACTAGGTGTCATCTCTGGGTGTCCTGCCTCACTCTCCTCGAGGAGAGGATGGTTGTAGCTGTTCAAAGGGCTGGGTTTTGAATTGCCTCACCCAGCTCTGTTTTCAGCAGCCTGCAGCCAGCCCTGGCTGCCTCCTGTCCTGTTCCCTCAGGGCTGCTGCAGTCACACGAGAGCCTGTAACCTGCAGCTGCAAGTGGACTCAGATGAGAGGTGAGGAAGGATCACCCTTTTTGGTACAGATAACCCTGTTACTCAAAGAATGTGCTGTAAAAGGCTCCAGCCAGGGCCACAGTTTTGAAGGAACAGCTGATCAGCTCCTCCTGGAGCAGCAGTCACCACTGTGAATTTGCAGAATTCTTAAATAAAGATGAAAGGTTTTTGCTAGAAAGCCTTCTCTCAGCTCTTCCTGGGATGTAATTGTCTCTCTTTGAGAGCAGCATGAATATTCATTAGTGTGACTTCTTAGTTTAAGAAACAAACACCTTTTGCTTGTTATCTCAGAGCTGATAGCAGCAGTGAAGCTGCACACTCAGCACAGGCTGGGGAGGGGGGGGGGTCTGAGGTGCTCACACCTACACGGGGCTCTTTCCATTCCTGCCTTCAACTGGGGAATTGTCTTGGCCACAGCTTCACAAACCAGGTCTTGGACCTTGGCTGCCTCATGAGCATCAGCCTTGTGGGTTTTTGAGGGGGAGGCAGGGGGTTAAAGCTCCAAAGAAAGGAGCAGGATCTCTGAGCATCACCCCTCAAACGTGGCAGGCACTGAAGCCACTGTGATCAGTCAAGCAGCCAGGTAAGTGCCTGTAAGAGAAGCCTGAGAGGAGGGGGTCTGATGAATGTTTATCTGTGCATCTGGCAGCCAGGGTCTGAGCCAGCCCCCCTGAGAAGGGCTGACACCCCCCCATGCAGAAATTCCATGTTCTGGAAGCACCCAGGCTTGGCAGGAGCACGTCTGGCTGGGGCTTGTTACCAGCAGAGGCCTCTGAGGTTTTTCTTACCCTGAGCAGTGTTTAAAAAGCTTAATGTTAGAGGCTGACTGGGTACAGCTGCATCCCAGTCCAGCGTTACTGGTGCATAGTGGTGAAAACTGGGATGCAGTGCTGTCCTGTCCCCTGGGCTGGGCTGTGGGTACATCAGCCCTCCTGGGGCTGAGCAGAGCCCTGCCCAGCATCACCTCTCCAGCACCTCCCTCCTTCCCAGGGGCCCTCTGGAGAGCACCCAAACTGGTTTTTGCCTCTGTCCAGCCAGTGGTGCCCCAGTTAACTGCCGTGGGCAAACACCTAAGGAGGCGTGTGGCAGATCAGCTCTCTGAGCACAGAGCTGAAGGGCTGGGATGACATTTCTTCCCTGCAGGAGCTGTGCCCTGGGGCATCCCCTGTCAGCAGGATTTCACAACTCACAAGCTGCACGGCTCCTCTTGGCTGCTCAGGGCGTGTGAGGGGAGGCTGGGCATCACCATGGCCACACAAACAGCTTCCCCTCATGCAGAGGGCACCGGGGGGGAGAACAAGGGCCCCTTTGTTCTCCTCAGCCCTGGACACCCACCCTGCCTGCCCTCGGGTCCTGGAGGAGGGGGGGGGTGACAGATGGCAGCGGGTGCTCTGAGCCAGGTTCATCTGCTCGTTGCTCTTACTGGCCAGAGGTTGCTCTCAGGTGCCCGTGGTACCCCCAGCCCAGCCCCCTGCCCTCTCCAGGGCTCTCGGGCACAGCAGCTGGGTTGTTGCCAGCACTGGAGCTGGCTCTGCTGGGTCTTGGCCTCTTTCCCTTCCTCTCCTCCTGGCTTTTCTCCTCAGCAGACGCTTTGGGTGCTTGCCAGACTTTCTCCCCCATTCTTCCTCCTCCTCCCCCAGGGCTGGGGCTCCAGGGAGCTTTCCTTCGGTGGCTTTTTGTCTCTATTTCCCAACCCAGCTCTGTGTTAAACCTCAGGGCTTTAATGCAACAAAAATAAATCAGTGTTTTCCAGTTCTAAAACCAGTTGCATCTTTAGTTCCCTGCCTACTGCCCGTGTGCCCCCCAGGCCAGCCCCACGCTGCTCTGCAGCCCACCCAGCACCCAGGCTGGTGCCTCCATCTGTCCCCAGCCCCATCCCAGAGCAGGGTGGCAGGGAGCTGTGTGCTGCAGAGGTGCTGGCAGTGACTGGCAGCTCCAGTGCTGTCAGGGTGTTGTGAATTCCGTGTGTATCTCACCAGCCCGTCACAGTAACTGCTGCTCTCTGGGGCTTGGGAGTCCTGTGGCTTCCCCTCCTCCCTTGTGAGCAATTTATTTCCTTTCCTGACAGCTAACTATTGACTTCTCATTCTCCTGAAGATGAGATGCTCTGTCTCATCAGGTTTAAATTAGTTTTATCTTTAGACTTTCCTATTAATAAGCTCTCATTGTGGTGTCATTACTTGATATCTATTTTCTGATGCTTTTCATTAATGGCTCTATATCTTCCCGATATATTATTTTTTTTTTTCAACTATTTTTCCCCCAGCTGGCTGAGTTATTTAACACTAAGGCACGGAGCAGGGATGTGAAAAGGGTCAGATGCCAGTCAGAGGAGGGTGAGGAGCAGCCCAGTGCCCGTGTGTGTGCAGGGGAGGGCAGTGGGGCTGGGATGGGCTGCAGGAACAGCCACATACTCCCTTGCTCTGCCTCTCTGCACCCCTCCAGTGCCCAGCCGAGCTCTGCCCTGCCTGGTGCTCTCCAGTGTGAGTCAACAGAGTAGTTAAAACACCTCTGGGGAGGCAGGAGTGGTGCAATTCATTGCAGAGCTCTGTTGGACTCTGGGAAAAAAAGGGATGATTTCTGTGCCCCCTCCTGCAGGGTCCCACTGTGCCCACTCCAGCACCAGCCTCCAGTGCCCAACTCACTGATTAACGAGGATGGTTTGGGTTCAAACCAGCATTTTATCTAAAATGTCAGAATCTGAGAGCACAGAGCAGCCCTGGGGTGGGTGACAGGCCCTTAGCTGGGTACCAGGGGCAGCAGGATGGACCCGAGCAGTGCATCCACCCAGTGCAAAGCCCCCACCTCATCCCCGAGTCACAGGGACCCCCCCAAAACCCCTTCTGCCCCCCCCAAGCATTGCCTGGTGGGTTCTCATCCCTCTTGGCAGCACTTCCTCGAGGAAACTGGAAGTGAAAGGGAATTATTTCACATGTTTTCAAGGCATCTCTGCTCCTGCTGGGTCAGGTGAAGACTCAACCTCGTTCCCCTGCGTGCGCTGCTCACAGGAGGAGGAGGAGGAGGAGGAGGAGGAGGAGGAGGAGGAGGAGAAGATGCTCAGCCCCGCGGGATGCCACAGAGCTGTCGGGGCTTTTCGGGAGCCTCTCTCTGCAAACTCAGGGAGCAGAGACCGAGCTCGACCAGCCCCGGCTGCTGTTGGCTCGCAAGAGAAAATGCCCCAGCAGGCGAATCCCGGCTGCAGGAGCGGGGTAATTTGCAGCACCGGCCGGAGGCTGATTAATATTCAGCGCAGTGCTGTGGAGATGAAAAGCCAGCCGGAGTTGTCCCCCTCCCTCCCCTCTCTGCAGCCACCAGGGTGCCAAGGGGAGGTGGCACAACCGGGGTCCACCCTCCGGCCGGGCCGGGGCAGGGGGGTTTGAGCCTCGAGATGCTCCGTTTTCCTCAGGTTATTTATCATTCAACCGGTTTCTTCTCTTCTTTTTCCTTTTTTTTTTTTTTTTTTTTCCACGTTGTCCTGTTATTTAATTAAAGGAAGTTTAAAAAAGACTAGTGGGAGGTTTTCTTTGAAGCTGCCGGAACAAAACAGCAGGCGTTTCAAAAACCAGCTTCTCTGTGAAAACGGGGAACGTTCTGACATTTAAAAAAAAAAAAAAAAAAAAAAGATTCTTCCCGTGGTTTCTTGATCAAAACTCCATTTTTTGAAATGTCCTTTTACCGTTGGTGGGAAAACTTGGCCCATCCCATGCTCAGAAGAAAGCACAGCCCAGCCCTGCTGGGAGCAGCAGAGCCCTGCATCCCCTGGCAGCAGAAAGATGCCCGAGGGTTTAGGGGACAAATCAGTCCCCCCACAGCTGCCTGGCATCCTCAGTGCTCATCCTGCCCGGCTGTGTCCCCTCCCTGAGTGTGTGACAGGCTCCTCTCCATCCTCCCAGGGCTCCTTTCTGTCAGCCCCGTGTGTCCTGCTGCCCCTCGGAGTTGGCTGAGGCAGGGCTGGGTGCTCTGGACAACAAAGCTGCTTATGAAAGAGGGGAGCAGAGCCCCGGGGGGAGCCAGGGCTGCTGTTTGCCTTCCCTAATTTCTGTGATTCTGTGATTCTGGTTCTAGGGTTACTGAGGAAACCTTTCCCCCTGTCCTCGTGGTTATTCACAGGCAATGAGCCTGGGCTGGGAACTGGCACTCACTTTCACTCTGCTCCTTCTGTTTCTTTAGGAACTGGGAACCAAACGTGCCCACCGAGGTGTCACATATAGATTCATAGATTCATAGATATTAGGGGCTGGAAGGGAGCTAGAAGATCATCTAGTCCAACCCCCCCCTGTCAGAGCAGGGGCACCTAGACCAAGTCACCCAGGAACAGATCCAGGCAGGTCTTAAGTGTCTCCAGAGATGGAGACTCCACAACCCCCCTGGGCAGCCCCTGCCAGGCTCTGCCACCCTCACTGAGAAAAAGTTCTTCCTTGTGTTGACCTTAAACCTCTTGTGCTCCAGCTTGCACTGGGCCAAGACACTGGCACCCTCCCTGTCCTTCCCCTTGCAGCTCTGCCACTGCCATCCCCAGCCACCGCTCTTCACCCTGCTGCTGCTGGCAGCTGCTTGGCACACGGGGCTGCTGGTGCAGCCGTTCCGTGCAGGGCCTGTGGCAACACCCAGCCCACGACACTCTGGTGTGGGGAGCAGCCCAGGGGATGCTGCAGCAGGGACTGAGCTCCTCCTGTGCCCAGAGCTCCCCGGCCATCGCCGCCCGCTCAGCCCTGGGGGTCTCGGCCCCAGCCCGGGGGGGGGGGGCTGCCCCAGCAGGGCACGAGGGACGTGTTTGTTCATGTCAAACAGCTCCCAGCTCGCTGGCAACAAGCGGGGAGCAGGAGCAGAGAATAACAGAACCAGCAGCTCGGGGGCAAGGGCAGAATAAATCTACATAAATACAATGAGGGGAATATTTATTTCTCACGTTGACCACTGTTCTGTGGATACTTGAAGTTGAGAGAGTGGCAGGGGCCCGTGGGGGATGGGCAGGGCTTAGGCTCAGCTCTGGGGTGCAGCTCATCCCGATTCCCCACCTTCCCAGCAGATTTATCTACTAAATATTCTTTGCATGTGAGTTTCTCCTGCAGCCGATGGGAGAGATACAGAACAAAACCCCTGCAAATGCAAAAAAAAAATAAAAATCCTGTGGCAGTTTGGAAAGAAACCAAATCACGTGCTGAATGCAGATGAAGAAAAGTCCTTTTTATTGTAAGGAGTAACAGAAGGGATGTGAATCTGCCTCACCCACAATGCAACACAACCAAATCCACTTGGAGATTACAAGCCAGGATAGCATTTGCTCTGATCGGTTCAAAGCAGAGCTGTTGGGGCACAAACCAGCGAAGTACGAGTCGGGATGAGAGCAGGGGCTGGTTTTGCTTCTTTTTTAACATATGAAATCACTGGAAACACCAAAACTTCCATTTGAAATGGTAAACTCATCAAGAAGCAGGAGAGTGAAGACAAAATGTTTGCGTCTCATCAGCATTTGTCTCTTTTCTCTTCTCTTCTCTTCTCTTCTCTTCTCTTCTCTTCTCTTCTCTTCTCTTCTCTTCTCTTCTCTTCTCTTCTCTTCACAGGGATTTGGTGCAAACTCATGGAATTCCGACGGGGCAGCAGCACAGGGTCCCCAGCAGGGATCAAATCACTGCCACTGGCTGGGCTGGCTCGGTCCAGCACCGGGAAAGTCTTCCCCTGCCAAGAGCTTCCCTGGTCCAGGTGACACTCAGCAGGGTGTGAGGATGGCTGGGAAGTGCAGGGCAGTGCCAGTGACTGCTGTGACCAGGGGTTCATGGCTGTGAGAGCCAGCAGGGCATGCGGGCAGCACCACTAACCCCTGGCACCATTGCATGGCTTAACCCTGCTCTGGACAGAGATAGCAAAGGCTGATAAAGTGGATTGAAAGAGTGGATTTTTCTCCTTTGGATTTCTCTGTTTTCACATCTTTGTGTAGTGAGTCATCTTCCTCCCTTCCCTCCTCCTCCTCCTCGGGGTGGAGTGGTGGGAATCTCCCGCAGGGGCACCTGGGGGGATGCCATGTGCGGGAGCTCAGAGTGGCACCCCCAGCTCCCCTGTCACCTCCCACTACCAGGTGCCAGCAGCCCCGGTGGGCTCATCTCACCCATTCCAGGCCCTGGCACATGGGTCAGCAGAGCTCTGATCCAGGTGCCCAGCCAGCAAATCCTCCTTACCCCATGGCACTGCCAGCCCAGCAGCTACGGAACGCTCCCGGGATTGACACCTGTGGCTGGGGGAGAGAGAACCCGGGTCAGGGTGATCCAGACTCCAGCCCCTCCAGCAGCCCCTACCCGCAGGGCCAGGCTCAGCAGTAGCCTCAGAACCCCTGGCGTTGTGGGCAGAGATGATTTAGTGCCCTGAGGAATTCGCCTCTGGAGAAGCTGGGATGGCTTCCAAGTCTTCCTTCCCGCCTCTCACTATTAGCTTTGCATGCATATGAGGCTGAAAGCTCTTCCAATCACCTCTGCAAATATTAATTAATCCTCGCAGCATCCCGAGGACCATTATTCACTCCTATTAAGTAAATATTATTAAATCCTTTTATGAGAGGTGAAGTGACTTTTCCGGGGCTGAGCAGGGCGTTAAGAACAAGCTCATGGACTTCGTGGCCCTGTCGCTCACCGTGAGCTACCCGTGCCTGAGCTGGGGGGTGTCTCAGGACCAGGGGTGCAAGTGCCCTGTGGGACCACCCTGGGATGCGTCGGCACCCCCTGGCTTCAGCTGCACCCCAGGGCAGTGGGGACCCTCTCCCTGCTCCCACCCGCTGCTCGCATCAGGGCTGCGTCCCCCCCCTGGGCAGCCCCTTTCTGTCTTGGGGACACCAGAGGGGATCCCCATCGTGGTGTCAGGGCTGGACTTACTCTGAAGGAGCCAGTCGATGAAGGCGCTTGGGAATGGGGATTTCTGCAGGAAAACCAAGGAGGTGGTAAATCCTGTGGGTGTGAAGGTGGTGGCAGGGGATGGGGGGTGGGACGCGGCTGTACCTGCAAATCCAGCTCCACAAAGTGCCCGGTTGTCACTGATAAGTTGGAGAGGGCAGAGTGGATTTTCCCCAGCAGCCCAAAGGAGACGACACCTGTGGAGAGGGAGAGGCCATCAGGGCTGGGCAGAGCATGTGCCCATCCAGGGCCCTGCCAGAGCTGTGCTGGCAAGAGGAGAAAGTGACAGAGCCTGGGAAAGTGACATCCCAGCAACATCCCCAGCAGGGGAGCAGGAAAAACCCCTCATCCCTCCTGTGGGTCTCAGACCTCCCACATTCCAAGGATCCCGGGAAAGTCACTGTCCTGGAGCTGCCTGGCACATCCCATCACATGGGGAAGGTTTTGGGTGTGTGGGGACAGCACTGCTGGCAATGAAGCAGCGACTGGGGCTGTGCAGGACATGGACAGAGATGGGGAGGGAAAACACTGTCTTGGCAGGGCTGAAAACCAGGGGGTGCCCCAGCAGAGCCACCTCTCCTGGCACAGCTCAGGTGCCAGTTAGAAATCCTGCCATGAGAACAGCAGGATTGTGGCACCTTCATGATGGCAGGCAGCGGGGTCTGAGCCAAGGCTGTGCCATCCACAGCAGCAAGGCTGGGGGTGCTGAGCTGCTGCTTCTGCTCCCTGCAGAGCTCTGGCTCTCCTGAGGCCACCCCCCTGCCCGTGGCACAAACCTCAAGTGTCACTCTAGAAATTAATGTAGGAAAGGAAACTTGATGACTTACGGTTGAGGAACTGCAGATTAATATTGATGATGCTGACCCAGATATTGACTATCGGGCAAAGCTGCAAGGGTAACAAGTGGCACAGCCTTGGTGAGAACACGGTGGGTGCAGCAGCACGTCTCCCTAACACCACCTGAGTCTCACGGGCTTTAAATCAAGAAGGAACAATCAGCTCCTAGAGCAGTTCCCTCCATGGAAAAAAAAGAGCAGTATAAATCGCTCTCAAAATGGCACCGCTTCCATTTAAAGGAATAAAAGGTTCTCTAACAAGCAGCTTTTCTCTAAGTGAGGCTGTCGCTCCCACTCACCGCAGTGCTCGGGACCGGGAGGCGTTTCAGAAAGCAATTGATTACAAATTATCCCGTAGCATTGCAGGATGGAAGCTGGATTGCTGCTAACAAATAAATCCTGACCGTACGCGAGAACAAGGGAGTCTCTGGAATTCACTTATGGGGTGTGGGGCTGGGGCTGTGCGTGCAGGGGGGGGTTGGGGCTGTTCTGGCAGTGTGGGGTTTGTTCCTGCAGTGTGGGGCGGGGGCTGTTCATACGGTGTGGGGTTGGGTCTGTTCATGCGGTGTGGGGTTTGTTCATGCAGTGTGGGGCTGGGGCTGTTCATGCAGTGTGGGGTTGGATCTGCTCATGCAGGGGGTT
>WYEA01013412.1:20747-42202 GCA_033558465.1 Alcedo atthis | reverse complement strand
TTCCAGCCCCACCTGGATCTGTTCCTGGGTGACTTGGTCTAGGTGCCCCTGCTCAGGCAGGGGGGTTGGACTAGATGGTCTTCTAGCTCCCTTCCAACCCCTGACACTCTGTGATTCTGTGATCCCCTGAGTTGTACGTAGATGAGAGAGATGAGGTCAATGATATAGCCCGGATGACTTCTTGAATTTTCTTTCAGATCTACTTTTCTCTGATTCTCATGTCACAAAAACATGGGTGGGAAGCATCCAAGTCAGCAGGGATGCAACGCTCTTGCATGATTTCCTCTCTTTATAGAGAATTTATGTGGGCCTTGAAAAAATATTTAGGTACACATTAGTGAAGGCTTTGTATTGGCAATGCTGCAAAGATTCTTTGCTGCAGGAAACTGAGAGCTGCTGGGAATTCTGGCAGGAGAATCAGATAAACATCACAACTTCAGATTCCACAAAGTGGTACAAATATGCAAGAGCATAGTCTGGTAGCTCAACACAGCATCTGAAAGTGCTGAACATGTTTGTCTACTACAGACAAGACTGTCAGGTGGAGAGCATTTTGAAACCAAGTATTGGACACCACTGACTGCCAGAGCAAAGCTGACATAGCACTTTGCAGGTTCATGCCCCCAGAGTAGTGCAGAATAATAAAGAGGAGAATTAAACCACATAGAGGAACCTCAAAATGACCTCCAAAAAAAGCACTGCTTTTGCTCTGAAACTGTATCTTACTCCTGAAGCTTATTCCAACTCGATGTTATTTCACTCTAGGCTTCTTAAATGGTACATTTACTTGGGGCTCACATTCTCTTAGTTTTCTCTATGTTTGCATTTCTTTCTCACTCTCCCCAGTTACAGTGGCTCATTAACTCCTGTAGGCAGGACTATATTGATGGTCAGTAGCTTCTCTTTGCTGCTCTTTTATTGCAATCCACTTGTGAGCTTCTGCTACTCATGACAAAAAAACCACAAAACCTAAAACTGGTATTTCCCCTGGGAATATTGTAAAAGATGAGGCCTGTTGCTTCAGTGTGTCAACTGTCAATAGACTACAAAATCTCTTGGACAGAAGTGGTAAAATTATGGTACAATCAGTGGGCATTTAATTGACTATAGTATTTTTAGGTTCTGGAAATGCTTCTTTTTTCCAGAACAATTTCAAGAACAATGTTCCAGCACAAATCTTTTTTATGGACTATTGACCTATTTTTCTATCTTTAGAAGTAGACAAAGGGCTGTTTAGAGATACAGAGAAGCTAAGATCTTCAATGAAAGTCACGTGCCTAAAACACTCGTGTAATTTGTTCCCATTAGTGCAGTGAGTGATGAAAGCTGGGCCAGAATGTATGAAAATTAAGTATTGGTTTGAGGCAAAAGCTTGGGTTCAAAGAATTCAAATGGAATCGTTTTGAAACCAAAAGCAGAGTAAATTTCTACAGTTGCTTTACCCCATCTCTTCAGAAAGGATGAAACCCAGGAAATTAACTTTCCCATACATGAGAAGTCCATAACTGGAATTTACTGTTTAAACTCTAATTGACCGGAGCTGAAAGATGATGCAAAATATGCAAATGATGCAAAATGTGGTATATGTGTTGCTTAAAGTTTGCTCCTCATTGAAGGAGCAGACTTAGTCACAGAAAGGTCTGTGTTATGGAGTAAAGGTCACAGTCCCACACATTCCCTGTGCTCGGGGATGCAGCATTAATGCAATGCTTCCTGACTTTTAGCAGTCTGTGCCATGAACACTTTAGAAATCTTCAAAGTGCAAGTTTTAGCTGCCTTAAAAAAAAAAAAAAAAAGAAAAAAAAAAAAAAGGCTTATAAACTCCTTTTAAAAGACAAACGATTCCCTGAGTCATGGAAATTGGGTTGGGGTTTTTTTGTTGTTTCTACAGGAGGGATATATCATGTTTCCCTCCCTCTGCATCTAGCTGTGATTAGAATTAATATATCTTTATTAGTTCGGTCTTTATTGGAGCACATAGAAAAATACAGCTGTAGAGTATTCAGCAATGGATTTGTAGGAAAAATCACTTGCACCTGCAGAAGATGTGTGCCATATTTAAATGAGATACATTTGATCTAATCTTCTGCATCATTTTTTTGTGACTTCAGAGGGGGCTGCCCTCCTTTCCAGTGCCTCTACAACTGCTCATTCACAGCCTGGATGCTTTCTGCACATGGAACCCAACGAGTTCATTGAGAGACCTACATGTATCCCAGCCTGGGAGGATGGACATTTATGTAAGTGAATATCCTTTGCAAACAGAGAGGATTGACTGTCAGCTGTTACAAACTGGTGCAGCTGCAAGGGCATTATACCTAGGTACATCTTTTCAAGACCCCAGTAGGTTTTATGACTTGTTGACTGAATGGCTGAAATCGCTGTAAAAAAAAATAATTTTAAAGACCCTTTTAAATGTGTGGTTGTTTTTCTAATTTGTTTTTATTTCCATTGTCTCCGTTTGTTGCCATTGGGCCCTTTTGACATCAAAATGAGAGAATAAAGCAAACCAGCAGTTTAGCACACACTGGAATGGAAAATACAAAAAGCCTTAATAAATACACTGTCTGTGTAACTGACAACATCTGGAAGAGCTTTGTAGCCAAGCGCCTTGAAACCACCTCTTAAATACAGTCTTCAGTAATCAAATCTAAATTCAGATTCAGAAAGCTCTAAGATGTTGCATTGAAAACATCTTTTGAAAGAACTTCCTTTCCTTCATCATCTGAAGATCCTGTTCCCTTTTACTGAATATTGAGGACTGTTCCTTTCCATCAGTCTGCTGGATGACTTCATGATGTGAACAGCAGAAAATAAGGGTAGGGAAGCAGCCAAATGGATGCATTGTATTTCTGGAAGGCAGTCAATCGTTCCTTAAAATATACATATTGTTGTGAATTTCTTACAGCTTTAGAAAGAACACCCAAAATTCTTTAACATTAAAGAATGAAGAGATTTTTTTACTTTTGAAAAAAAAAATAATAAAAAAAAAGTCACGAACTCAAAAGCCATCTCCTGATCAATCACTCTGAGGGTGTTAGGCAAGACATCTGAGTTATTGACCCTTTCCAGAGCATTACCAAGTGCAGAAAGGACTGACTGTCAGGTTGACAGAGCTGTCTGGCCTTGGGTCAGTATCTGTAAGCCGTGCCCACTGTACCCAGTATGACCCATCCTTCAACCTGCTCTGGAGCCATACCTCCACCAGACAGAGTGGGCACAGCCTGTGGGAGGAGCAGGAGCATGGAACCCTCCTACAGGCTTTCACGGCCTAGTTTAACAGGGCAGTGCTACCTAAAGAGACACACACGTGTACGTGTGGAACACCTGAGATTCCTTCTGGTATTCAGACATCCAGATGGCAGTGGCTGATGTGATCTGGGACCCAGAGGAGCGACGTAGCCTTTCCGAGTTAAATCTGGAGGCCTGGATGGACTGGGCCTCTCAAATGACTGCAGGTAGTTGGAAGTGAGCTCTATCATTGATCTGTTAGCTTGCAGTGAGTGCAGGGAAATAACAGCATCTGCCTTTGAGAGAGTTTGCCCATGAAAGGCTGTAAGAGTTCCCTGAGCAATCCTATCATTTCCTAGTTGTCACAGTAGTTTTCAGGTAAGAGCTGTGCCACTGCAGTGGTGAAATAACAAAGAGCACTGAGTAAGAGAGTTACAGGCACAGTGTCACTGGGATGTCCTGCTCAGGAGCACTGTGAAATAACATGTTGCATTAATGGTGGTAGCAACACATGACTTCCCAGAGCAGCTGGCAGCACAGTGTTCCTAGCTGCCCAACAAGGATCCTGGTGGGCTGAAAACCAAGCTGCTTTCAGAAGGGAATGAGGTTTATGTTGTTTCCTTGAGCAGCCAACTGTGTAAGTTCAGGTAGCTTCTGTGGAAAGTGGTGGTGTGATTGTGAGGCCTCAGGGTCTTTAAGAAGGTAAGAAAACAACAAGAACTTCCTTCTCTCAGTAGCACTCTGAACTATGACCACTGAAAAACACAGAAGCTTTACTTCTTTCTGATTATCTGTTTACTCATTTCACAATTTCTTACGTTACTGGCAGCTGTTTATTGCCTTTGGCTCCCTGGTCTTTCATCACCCTATGTTCATTTGGCCATTGCTGCTTTAACTCAAAGCTTTCAGGGGAAGTCTGGAGGAGGCCCTGAACTTGGCTCTCTTATCCTCTTCCTTTCTTGGCTTGTGGGGTAAAGCCACCCATGTGGCCTGCTTGGTGGACTCATTTCTTTGATGACTGTCTTTCAATCCTAGCTGACAGAAGGGGGAAGAGGAAAGAGCAGCCCAAAAAGTAACAGATGCACAGTGAAGAGCAATAAGGGCTGGGCTGTAACACTGGGTACATCAGGCTTCTGCCACCCCACTGAGGCACATCTCAAGGAATATTTGCAGTGTTGCTATTGGCTCCACAGGAGCAGGGCTTCTCCATTCTGCCAGTAAACAGATGCACAAAATTAAGGAAAAGGGAAAAAAACCCTACACCAGACCTTCTTCATCCTTTCTTTCCTGACAAAGAAGCTCAGCAGATAGACACTGGGCCTGTATTTTTGCAAATATTCCTTATTTCAGATGTCTGGTCCAAGGTGTATATACAGAAATAAATTCATTGATCATCAGCCCCCTCAAAATATCTGGTACATTAAGTCAGCTGGTTAAAGTAGTCAGGTATTTATCAGTGGTGGGCTTGCTGGTTCTAATTCTACTTGTTGCCAAGAATCTAGCAGTTAAGCTATCCTCTTACTGGAAAATTATTTAATAATGCACTCCTATGGGTGAGAGCATTAAACTTACCCCCTCAGTGAGATTGATTTTTTTAATAAAAAGAGCTCAGAGCTGTTAAAATTATCACCCATAGAAGTCAGTGGACCTGACATGTGGTGGTTGGATGGAAAATACATTTGCATTATTTTTCCCATCATAAAATACTGTCCTAGTTTTTCTTCCCCTTCTGCTTTACACTGAGAATTTAAGTTTAGAATATCATTTCCTTAAAGATTTGGTTTTTTTTTTTTTATCAGGGAATAGCCTGCATAGCTCTGTCTTTAATAACAAAGCATATTAGTATGTAAAGAAAGAAAACACTCTGGGCATAGTGAAAACAAATAATGTAGAAGAGTAGTCCTAAAAATGCCACGACCACCTTCTTATGCTTGATTCTTCTGAGGTGTGAAGCCCCCTGCTGTGACTAGAAATTGAAGAAGCTCAAAGTCTCATGGGGACTGGGTTCTCTTTTTGGTTTTAAGCACACAAAAGAAATAAATTCTGCCCCTTTTGTTCTCTCTAGTGTAGTAGATTATGAAACAAATGAGAGAGGCAGCACTCTGGAAAAAGAAATCCTCTTTTTATTTCACCATGTAATTACAAAAACAGGGGAAGCTTTTCAAGGTTCTATTTTATAAACAATAGACCTGCCAAATTGCCTAGATCTGACAAAAGTTTACTTAAGTAAGAACATCCCTTACAAATCGTTTTCACAAGATTTTTGCTAGACATGCAAAAACTGAAGCCTCATCTTCTCTTTTATTTAAAGCTGTATCCATGAGTGATTCCTTATTCTGGAAAGGGGAGATCAGAAACCTTGACTTGCTGTAGGTGTCTCTACACTCCTCAGTAACAAGGTAACCAGACCCCTGTTCTCAACACGAGTCCTGGCAATTGCAGTTAAAAAATGAACTCTTGTGTAAAGATTCCCAGCCTCTTAAATGGTTCTTTTTCACGAGGATCAGAAGCATTTAGTTTCTTTCTGTACCTAACAATCCTAGGAAATAACATCTACCAAACCACCACGTTACAGGAACAGCATTAGCACTGCAAGGGGAGCAGTCGCTCCTCATCTCAGCACTTCTTCATCAGAATTCTTGGAAATCTCTTTCTTGGGTGGCTGAAGTGCCTTGGCTGACACTTTCCCCAGCAAGTCTGAGGTACAGGCAGCAGGGAAGGCTTCCAGTGTGCAAAGAGTTAAAACTCAGCAAAGCTATAAGCAGCTGAGCACGTGTTCTTTCTTACCTGGGGATGTTAAACTGTAGAAAGAATGAAGTAGATCTGCTTTTCCTGAGCAGTATGAGGTGCTGTGTTGAAGGTAGGGTGTCTGGGGCCCAACAAAAGATAAGATGTTAACATAACCCATGTTCACAGTTACAACATAAACAGTGAAGCATAGTCTGGGGTTTCATTTCAAGTTTTTACTGGCCAACTCCCAGTGTAATAAGCTGCATTCCAAATCTATCCTTCGATTACAGACCCAGGAAAAAAAAAAAAAAAAAGGCAAATCATTACATTGCTAGAAATATTGAGTGAAACTCACAGTTAAATGTGACTGTCACAATTTAGGGTGGAGGGCAGCCCTTTAGACCTGTAACAGACACTCTCTGCAAACCCCCAAGGGGAAGAGGATGGTCGTAAGGGAGGGAGACTTACCAATTAGAAAACCAGAGCAGCTTTAATGAAAATGAAATATTATCTATACAAATATACACAAAACCAGTATGGAACCCAACTCTCCTGGTGTCAGCTGCATCACCATCACCACTGGTGCTGTGGAGCAGGCACTGGGAACGTCCCAGACTGGGACCAGGAGCAGAGTTCAGGAGCTGGATTCCAAAACACATGAGCTGGGATCAAAGACAGAGTAGAGTCCTCCCTGGATGCCAGCCATTGAAGGAGAGAGGGAGAAGCTGGGAAGAAGCTTAACCCTTGGGATCCCTCAGCTTTATACTGGACATGCTGTATATGGACTGGAGTCCCTCGTTTGGGGTCGCCATCCTGGCTGCTCCTTCAGCAGTGGCCTTGGGCTGCACCCCAAACCTGGGCACTGGCTGTGCCCACGGGGTGTTGGCACTGCTGGGAGCAGCCCCTGCCTGGGCAACAGCTGCTGACTGCAGACAGGGCAGGAGTGAGGAGAGCTGAGCTGGGAAGTGAAATCCCTGAACAGAATTGGTGCTGTTCTCACCCAAACCAGGCCAGTTATCTTGGAATAAAAATATAAGGTAGTTGAGCTGGTTTGGAGTGCCTAGATTTTTTTGTTGCTACTCACTCTTATCTTCTTTCCTCAAGACAAATGTTGAAGGAAGGGGTGAGGGAAGACAAAACAAGCCAGAAAATGCAACTTATGCCTAAGGTACTGACTCAGACTTTTGTGAGTGGGGGGCTTCCAGCACAGCCTGTGTTCTGATGGGCCAGCTAAAGATGGGAAGGAGTTATACCAGCACGGACTGGGGTACTTGCTTTCAGCTGCCTGTTGTTGGGTTTGCATCACAGTTACCAAAGAAAAAGAGAAGGGAGAAGAGAAAGAAAAGCAGAATGAAGAGGGAAGCCCACTGCCCTCACTTTCCCCTCCAATTCCAGCAGCTGAGAGCAGGACCATCAGGCTTTCTGAGGCAGGTGGAGTTCATATGATTAGATGGACTCCTCCAGCCCAGCCTAAGCTGGGGGTGGTTTGTAGTGAAGCCCTTCACTCCACCCACCCACTGTGGGAGTGCACACCTCATTTCAGCTGTAAACATTGCCTTTAGGGCTCGAGGCTTCCAGCTTCTGGGAACCTGTGGCTTCACTGCAGTCCTTCAAGTTCCCTTATTGGAACTAAGCATCAGCTCAGGTCTGTTTTCTCTTGTTTTTCAGTGGTCTTTCTTGAATGTGTTGTTTTGTGGTGCAGAGCAAACAGGCATTGCAGAGGATAGCTGTGCAGAAGTTTAAATGGAATAGGACAAATTGACTGGTTTTTTCTTTCTCTTACATGACAGCCAACAGAGCAAAGGGATCCATCCTGCACTCAGTTCTCAAGCTTGTTCATGAAAGCCTTGGTAAGTTTAGGGAACAATACTTGATGTTGTAAAAGGATGGCAGATGTAATAGTAATTTCATCACCAGTACCTGAGAATATATTGTTCTTTTTCCCACTGCTGCTCTACTAGGTTACCTCACAAATCTCATCCCAGAGAGAGTTGTGCTTTAAAGATTTGTGTCTCTGGGTAAACTCTGGATGGGAACATAATCAGAACATCCTGGTGTTAATTGGGAAGCCTTCAGAAGATCCAGGGCAGCATTTGAAGTTTCATCACTATCATTTTTCTTTTTTTTTTTTTTTTTTTCTATGAGTCCTGCCCTTGCACTTGCCTTTCCTTGATTTGTTGTTTGGTGTAGTCAGAGGCAGTTCAGAAAGTTTCTATTCAGTAGGCTGGTGTGATTAGACATTATTTTGATGGATGTACCACGTGCCCCTCTTCTTTTGCCATAGACCTCATAACACAGACAAAGCTGAACTGCCATGGTGGGACTGCTGGGCACTGCACCCCAGGTTTCTGTCATCTTGGACAGCTTTACTTGGAGCTACTCTGAATAAATGAGATTTGGTTGCAGTGCATCAAACGTGGTGGTGTAGCTGAGGGTGAGACAGTCTGTGCTGTGATGGGTCGGAGCCACAGTGCATAACCAAGGCCTTTCAGGTGTAATGTATATATATCTATAACATCTGTCTGTGCACCTGTTATTTATTTCTTTTGCACTGCTTCTGTGCTCTAGAGAGATTTTTAGCTTTGTTTCTGCAGTCAGTCCCCCAATCTGACACTGAAATGTAAGGAACTGCAGTAGAAAATCATGTGCTCCCTTAAAATACTGTTTGCTACCTTTGATAACTAAGATTGGCCTCTAATAATAGCTTTTTATGCCTGGTACTGTTTAGCTTCTATCTTTTAGTCAGACTCTAGAACTAACCTGGACTGATTGCTCATTCCTCTTTTTTTTTTTTTTAATTAATTAATTTTCCTCTTTGGGAAAGATGTGAGTTCATTCCTCTCTTCTTCTTAGCAGTGTAGTTAGAAACAGTGGAGGGGGAGGAAAGTGAAAAGAGGGAAGGTGACAGGGAGGAAGACTGAGAACATCTGGTGAGAAGTGTTTATTTCATGCTCACATGCTTCCCTTGGAAAAAAAGCCACCAACCAAAGATTTGACTTGGAAAAACCTGGAAGCAAAGTGTGAATCATTGTTAGCTGTCAAGAAGCTGTGGAAGGGCACCCTGATGGCACTGGCAGGTAATGGTTCAGTGATGCCCAAAGAAAAAGCACCTGGCTACAGGGTCCAGCAGCAATAGTGCCTAGGGCTGGCCAGGCTGCTTGTGGACAGCCTGCAGTTGGAGTCCATGTGAACAGGAATATGTTCTTATTCTGTCGTGTGCTGCTGCTGCTCTGCTGACAAAAGCTTCTGCCAAACAGAGGGAAAAGAGTCTGCTTGATTCTCCTAGATAATTTTTTTTCCTTTATGCTGTCTATAGTGCACATTCATATTAAAAATAAAATACTGTTTCACATTTCTTCCTGCTCTGAGATATTTAAGTTCTAGTTGCTGAATGGTTGGAGTGCAGTAGACTGAAAGATTTTTATTATTTTTTTTTTTGAGGGGTGGAAAAAATAAGTGAAATCAAAGTTTTGCAGGACTTCTGAGGTAGTGTTTAATCCAGTCAACATCTTGGATTAGTCCTCCAGACAAAGTGATTTTTTTTTTCCTTTCAACTCTGGAAAAAAGTAGTAACAGGACACTTGAATATTGAGAATATTATCAACTGTTGTAAGGCAAATGTGGAATTCCCTGACAAACAGCTAAACCAAGACACTGTAAATTGCTTTTTTTTTGGCTACTTCAGCTGGGGAAACAGAACCCTTGACTTGGGAAGGACAGATTGAAAATTTTTTTCCTTCATTTGTCTTCTGTGGGGCTGTGTTTTGGGAAATTTGGGCAGGTGGTCCCTACACAACACTTAGTAAATGGCACGTGAAGATGAACAATTTTTTTCATCTTGAAACTAGGGACTTCTGTGTAGATCTGCTGTCAGGCTGCCAAGGTTGTTCACGTGTATCAAAACCTAATAGCCTAAATGCAATTAGAGCTTCCTAGATCTTATTTCTCAGACAGAAACTTTAGTTACAAATGACTTTGAATATCAATGGTAGAAAAGTCTGAATTCAGCAGCAGGAACCAAATTTCCAGTTGTACAAAATATCAAACTGTGACAAAATAAAACCCAAATGTTCCTTTACCCAGCTTTTGGAGGATCCCAGAACATTACCTTTCCTCCAGGCCCCATGTTAAATGTGATTACAACTAGAATTTGGCCCTTCAGGACTCGTATTTCTCTGTATAATATTGAGTGCAATAGTGGTGTTGTAATGTTAGTGTTTGATGACAGGAGTAATTCTCAGAAAGTGCCTTTTACATGGCACTGCAGTATTTTAATGTGATTAAAAGAAGTCTGCATGTTTTTGAAGCATTTAAGAGAGAGACAAAGGAATCGTGCCTTTGAACTAGAAGCTAGGAGCAAAATTAAGTTAGATTTTCTATGCCAGCTTTGAATCTAATACCAAGACATCAGAGTCTCAGTTCAATAGGGCTCAGGAAGCTTAAACAAGTCTGTCTCTTTTCTTATTAGCTCAGTGTAACTTCAATCACTTAACTGGAATTAGCTTTAATTTAGGGTCTCAGACGAAGTAGAATTGAAACATGTCTTTAATTTTAAGCCCATGAGTAGTGGGACTACTGATGCACCTCGAGGTAACTCCTTGCCTATGGAATTTGCTGCATTAGAGGGCCTGTGATGTCAGAAATAAAAATGTGCCATTTCTATTCAAGTCCTGTTTTAACTACACCAGTTTAAAACCAGACAGGACAAAATAACAGCCCCTTTGTCACCCTTTAGACAGGGCCTAGCAGAACTGTAGTGAGAAACTGCAATTCTCAGGATGGCTTGGAAGATGTTGGCTTCTCTGTATCGTGTTAAATGCACCATGTGCGTGTTGGCATCCCTCCCTTTCTTCCAGGCCAAGCCCCCTGTTTTGGAAGAAACCAGTATTTTTAAACATCTCACTTTCCCTGTAAACTGCTTGTCATACAGGTAGGGAAGGTTCCTCAGCCTGGGGTTTGAGTGCCTTTTCCCACCCCTCTAGCAAAGACCCAGCTTAATAAATTTATACCATCCAATTGTTCAATGTTAAAAAAATAAATATATTAACCAGTAGAAGTCTAGTAAAATCTATTTATGATGCTCCAACATTTATTTATGGAAGTGGACTCTGAAATCTAAAATATTCCTAAATAATTGTTATATGTAAATATAGTTAACGTAATTGACTGTATTAACTGCAATGTAGTTAACAGAATTCTGATGAAGAAAATACGTTCCCATTCAGCCCTCATTCTCTTTGCAGGCTTCTCATCAGTGGATACTAGGATTGTCCAATATTTGTTATTTAAAAATACTTTTTTTTTCATTATTGGCCTCATGGAGGTGGTGATTAATTCCTTTTTTTTTAAAACAGAAATGGAGAACAAGTATGGCAATTTGATGTGATTGACAGGCTAACCACATCTCACTTGAATGCAGATGCTTTAGGTGTCACAGATACTGTTTTGACTGCCAAGGATAGCAGATCTCAGTAAGCTTTATCAAACTGATTTAAAGGAAAAATAATCCAAATATTAGATGCTCACACTGCGAAGGTATTTGAAGTAATATAATTGAATCTTTGCATGTAACTGAGCACAGAGAAGAAAAAAAAAATCCAAATTTCAATTGGGAAAACACAAAAATCACATTATAACTCAAAACATATTCATGTGACCATATTTGGTTCTGGTTTTCTGCATAAACCTTTTTGCAAAGTAGCTCCTTATTACTAGAAGCAGATTATACATAGTGTTTCAATCCAGAATTTCCCATTCAGTGTCTTTCAATAGTTATGAGAGTCATGTGCAATTGTATTACTCCTTTTCTGCTCGATTCATGAAACTTAACTTACAAATTAGTTTTCCAGTTCAAAATAAGATAGAATTTTCAGTTTTGGTGAGTGAGTTTTGAGCTGAGGTAAATGCATTAGCACTAATATATTTGCAGTATGAATTGCAGACAATTTGATAATACAGGTTAGTTCTTCCTCTTTAGTTAGAACGAATTAACAGGGAAAAAAAAATATGTGGGATTTATTTGAACTCTAGAAAGTAGTACTATGTGTTGGTCTTCAAACTCCTGAGGAAAAAAAAGGAGTTGGATGTGATTTTTAAAACACACAGTTATGTTCATGGAAGCCTTTCTGATCTGAACCTTTTTCAAGGGTTTTGGAGCAGAATTATTTGCATTAAGCTGGGAAAACTGGGTTACAGTGTTGACAAGTAGAAAGTATGGGATTTACTTTTGACCAACCACTTAGCACAGAGAGGAAAAGAATAAACCTGGAGTGGCTTATCTTTTCCATTAGCTGCTGTCTGCAGGCTGTCAAACTCTTCTGATGGTTGTCCCCAGGAACAACCGTCAGCTCTCTTTTTTTGGAGCTCTGTGCTTGTTCTGATATTAAAACAAGGTAAAACCTACTAAAGCAAATCAGGATACAGTGTTCTTCAACAACTCACCACTTCATAATCTTCTTGGCAGGGACATCAGTCAAAGATAGCAGTCTGAAAATCATCAGGCCAATTTAAACAAAGCAATGTTTTGGCAGATTTTTCTAACTGGTGCCGTGCCAGGTCTCTTTCCCATGCAAAGTCGTTTGGTGTCATTTTGGATTTCTAGCTCTAATGTGCAGTCTGCATCTGAAAAGCAGAGGGCTTTTGGTGTTTGCAGTGTTTACTAGTCACAACACTTCAGGTGCCCTTTCCATGGAAAGGAGTAATGGAAACTAATGTAGGTGGAAACTGCTTTTCAGTGACTGTCTGGACCTGAAAAGAACCATTGCAATCATTAATTTTTATATGTGGGTTAATCAGCAGTTGTTCACAGTCCTGCCACGTCCATGTGCAGGGTCATTCTTAGCAGTGGTCGTGTTTAGCCTAGTCATGAAATGAGCCAAGAAGGGCTGGAGAAACCTCTGTACACATGGGAAAGTATCAACGAGAGTTTTGGACTCTATCAGGCACCAGACAAACCCACTTGTTACCCAGAGCTGCATCCTACTGGACAACCTTGTAGCTCAAGTAAAGCATTCAGCCTGCCACAGGACACAGAGCCACTGGAAACCACATGCTGGTCCTGATGGTGGTGGAGCAGCATTAATTCTGTGTATTTAACCTCAAATGGGAAGCATGTGCACCCTCCTTCTGGAGGCTTTGGGAGAACAATGCACCATTTCGGGAATAATGGTTTTACAAGAGCTGGGTCACCCTGGAGCTGCTAGGTTGCTTTTACTGAGTGGCATGTTAATATATAAGCTGACTGAGATAGATACGGTGTCCTTGTTTTTAACCACTGGTGTGGGGATTTGAAATTTTGTATAATCACTTTTTGGACCCTGGAAAACAATCAGCATCCACAAATGAAAAGGCTGTTTTTACCAAAAAGTCTGCTGGGAGAACAGCTCCTTTCCCACAATACAACACTTGGAAAAAACCAGTAAAAGCTCTTTGAAGAGGTGGTGGAGTCTTTCTGAAAGGGATCAAAATAGTTTAAACTTACTTTAAAGCTGTTACTAGGATTATTTTTTATAATTTTGATGCAACTTGATGACAGCAAACCACCTTTTCATAAACTATAGTATGAACGATGGCAGTTACTGCTGTTGGTTTTTATTTAACAAAAAAATAATTTTACACAGTGTGCAAGAAATCGGGAATTTTGTTTCCTATCTCATTTAGAGAATTTGCCTCTTGGCAGGAGTCTTGCATGAGAGGTAGTTTCCACTTCAGAGCATGTATTTTTGGATAGGAATAGTCAGTGCTGTTATTCAGATAGTAACTGGAAAGATGTGGGTTTTTTTCCTACACAGGTCTAAAGTCAAGGTCACTGCACTGAAGAGATCAAATTGGGTGTAACTCAGACTGAAAAGCTTTGTGGTGAGTTGTACATCTGTCTGCTCAGTGAGTGTGCTCAGGACTTGCTCCTCCCCTGTGAGGACTGCATGGAGAGCATTGCTGCATCACCTGAGCTGGGCATTCCCAGTTTAAGGCCCTTATTTAAGGAAGAAAGTACTTCAAGGAGCTGTTCTAAAAAATAATCTAAATGCAAACGAACCACAGAACAATTGTTCAAAAATGGAAACCATTTAATACAGATCCTGTGTGAAAAGTGAATAACTGGCAGAGATGCAACTTGCAAAGAAATTTTCAAACATGTAAGTAAGCTTTTTGAGCATGCCATCATCTGGCACTCTCTGGTACACCTTTCCTACCTGCTCTTTAGATTTGGAGCAGCCTTTTTCCTCCCAGGTGCTACAGCATCTGGAGCTGGGGTGCCTGCTGCAGGAACTCCAGTGCTGCTGAATGGCTGTGCTAGGAAGGATTGACAGGGCATCTGTTCAGAGGTAGAGTAGGGTCTGGAGAGGAGAGAGAGAATTCTTTTCACTAAGAAAAAAAAAAATTAGGAGACTGTCTACAAATTAAAGAGTTGTCTTACATAACAAGTGGTAAAGCTGAGAGATAAACAAAAAATGCCTAAAAAAGAGACTCGGGGCCAGTGCCTGCTTTCCTTTTTCCATGGCAATCTCACTGAAGACAGCAGGATTTCCCTCATCTAATTGTGAGCAGAATTTGGCCCTCAAATGAAACAAACATCTGGAACAATAATAAGTTTATTTACACAGCCACCAACTTCCAACCCCTCCAAGGCGCTCAAGGCGATGCTCAAGAAAGCAAATCACAATAAGAAATAAAGTAGATAAAAAATAAATAAAAGCATCATAGGACACAGAAAATATCTTAGAAGAAAATATTTTTTTCCAAGAACAACTTCAATTAAGTTGAACTAGACAATGTAGACCAAGTTTTTGAGTGTACAGCTGTGTTTAAAAGACTGCAGTGGGTGTGTAGAGAAAAAAAATTACAAATGCCAAGCAGGACATTGTAGAGTGAATTACCTTGGAGATTAGAATATGGCAAGGGGGAAGAAGAAAAGCAATTTCAGAGTCGGGGACGGGACATCCTGATTATCTGAATGTTTTTACTGTAATTAAGATGTTTAGATAAAAATTTGGCAGTCTAATTGCACTCAAAATCTAAATACAGTACCTAAAATGGAAGAAGCTCAGTGGAGCTAGCTGACAGCTCTGGAATTATAGTCTGTTTCTCTTCATTTTTAAAAAACTCTGGTTAATTAATGAAGATAAACCAAAAAAAATGTCTGCTGCTGGGTTCAGCCATTCCTCAGCCTGTGCAAGAGAGCAGGATGCCTGTGTTTGGTTGCAGTGCAGCCCTCCACTGCTGTGTGGTCAGTCTGGGTGGGATGGGAGCTGAAGCCTTCTGCTCAGAGATGAATTTTTTTCTCTGACAGAAGTATAAAAGGTTTGATCTGACCTCACTGGTCAGATCTGAGCCTTGCTGCACTGCAACCTCTCATCAGTAAAAAGAGCACAGAGCAGGAAGGCTGTGGAGCTGCTGTGAACTGCACAGCTCCCTCACCAGCCTCTTCAAAGCTCTTGATTTCCTTCTACCAGGATATCCAAGGATGTTTTGCCCTTACAGTCACACAATACACAGCAAGATAATTTTCTTCTTTCTTTGCTTCAAACGTGTAAAAGTTCACTTTCCTTTGCCAGTGGATCAGACAGCAGTGAGTGTTTTTAGAGATCACCATAGCTGCAGAGTTCAGCATCCCATCAAGAGTTCACACACAGTGTTGGCTACAGCTCTGGGCTGTAGTAAGCCACAGAAGTCAGATTTTAAAACTGGCATCTTTTGAATCACATGAAAACAGAACTTTTGATAGTCATGTGTCTAAGGATCAAAGTTACCTCTCCATTAAAAAAAAAGGCAATAAGGACAAAATACATAAAATAGAGTATCTGCAAAAAAACCAGAATAATTTGCCCTGTCTAAACTATTTCCAAAGTACATGATAGAGACAAAACACACAGTGGTGTTTTCTGGATTGGAGTCTGTCTTGGCACAATGTTTTTTAATCAGTCGTGTCTTTGCCACACGTGGGTGACGCAGTCAGATCATGCACTTGCCAAAACCAGCTTTCCTAGCACTGTAGCCCATCATGCATTCAATCCAGATCTGATTGAAAAAGGTAAATCCTTTATCAACAGGATAGTTGATAAATAGTTAGTTAGAGCAGCACGTGTGGATGTAGATGTGTATGTTCACGCCCAGGTGATAACAGTGCCTGTTAAGGTCATCTGACACTTTCTTGTAAATAACTGGAGGCTGTTTGATCATCTCTTTGCCAGAGGTTCACCATTTGACATTTTCCACGCTGGGTTTCTGCTTCAGCTGCACTTTTTATTTATTTAATTTTGTTTTTTAAAATTCGGCCAGCAATTTCCAAGAATTACGTTAAGGAAAAAAAAAATAAAATGTTTTTAGCTTTTCAAATCGTTTTGATCATCTTCTCTCAGAAAATCTCGAGCACAGTTTTCTCTGGAGGAGTGATTTGGAAGAAAGATGGCACTTGAGTCAAGAGTGTGTTTTTCAGTTTACCTATGAAAATCCCCCCTTCACTTACTTCACAAATAAATCCTGTTCTTCTGAGGTGAAGTTTGCAGTAGCAAATACCTTTCAAGAAGGAGTGTCTAATTTTACTCTATCCCAGCAAAGCAAAAGGTCAGCAGCAGTTTTAAATGTGACAGATCCTGTCTTCTATGTCACATAAAATTTAAAGTTTATTGGGAGGGAGTTATGCTTTCAGATTCTCTATGTACATTCAAGGCACTGTTATTATTACCAGTGAACTCCATGTTCTGTGAGCATCATCTTTTGAAGAACACTCAGAAGAGTGTATACTGTAAACCACATATTAAACAGAGGAAGGTGTTGCTGGTGCTTTCCAACTGAAGAAAAATTAAGTCATTATCCTGTTTTTGAGGAATAACAAACCTAACAATCTGGTGACCTAGGAAAAGCAAGAATTACAGCATTACCTCATTAATCATAAGCTTCTGTTTACTTGTTCCTAGAAAAGAAAAACACCAAATCCTTCAGGGAATTCCTCACTGCCATGCTTTGTTGTTCTAAAGTTTGATAATGCTCTGAAGGTGTTTTCCATGTGTTTTAATCTTGGATGACAAATTTGAGCCTCTTTCCTAAAATATGCATTCCCCAGGTGTATCTCCTTGTAGTGCCAGAGCTCAGGTGCTCAGTTTAGGAACAAAAGACATCCTTCCTTCAAAAACCAAGTCACCTGGGTACTAACATCATTCCTGTATTTTCCTTCTTTTCTGATCCATGCCTTTAAAACAATCGTCCTGAACAAAAGCACTATTGCCCTGGTCTTAAATATCTGAGGAACAGAGAATAAAACACTAGGAGCTGGGAGCAACATTTTACCATTGAGTTACTGCTTGGAAACACCTTGATGGATTCCTCACAGAAATCTCTGGGAAGCACGGGTGAAAAGCAGACGTGAACTCCTGTGCACTTATCACTGTGGCTTCACAAGCAAAGGCAAAGCTGAAAGAGAAAACCATGTGTTTGCTTGCTTCAGGAAGCAGAAGGCCCATAAGATCACATGGCAACTGGTACTTAAATGCAAGTCTATTGTAGTCAGTTAATAAATGGAGTACAAGTTCTCTATAAAAGTGTCTGTACACCCAGACTGTGCAAAGCTGGTTCCCAGGGAACCATTCCTCTCAAAGCCTGCAAGAAAAAAAGATTTCAGCGTGATCCCAGCTGGATGAGCCAATCTGCCCAGCAAGGGTGTGCTGAGAAACTCGTGTCTCACTGGGAATGAGAACACTGAAGCAGTCCATTGCAGCCTGAAAAGCTTTACTTCAGTGGAAAGGAGAAGGTCTTAATAAATAGGAGTTAGAAAGACAGAATCTGGTCCTAAGTAAATAGTGCTGCCTCACCTGTTTGTTTTCCAACCAAAGGAACACAGCTTTCAAAGCTGTGTTCTTGGGATGTAAGCTGTAAGAGCCTCTGAGGCACTTTCTGTACCAGCTGCTGTTCCCTCTGTTCCAAACGAGATATTACAAATTAAAAAAATATTTATTTTGTTTGGGGCTTTCCCACAGACTATTTTTAAAAATGACTTTTGAAGAACTGTGCTGGCCCTGTTTCAACTGCTCACAAGCTAATGCCATCAGGGCTCTTGTTTTAAGCTCTTCTCACTGAGGAAGAAAGAAGGTCTGGGCAAGTTTTGTGCTTAGCTGCCCAAGAGAGGATGGGATTATGATTCCCAGTGCCACCTCCTTACCTTATGTTACAGTATCTAATACTCCATAGGCCATAAAAGCACAGTCATTATAATATTATACTCTCAGTTCATGTCAATTTACAGGGCAAAAGGGAGAATATTTGTATGTGTGATGGGCCCTACACTAGACAAATGACAGACAGTCTCTACTGAACTCCTTTCCCTTCTCAAAAAGAGAAGAGAGAGGGAATAAGGGAGAAAGACTTAAAGGTTGGAAAGCTAGACATCCTTTAATGAAAATGATAATAAAAATGGAATATATACAAAACCAGTATCACCCAACCCCTCTGAGGGCAATGACATCCCTGTCACCACTGATGCTGTGGAGCAGGCACTGGGGAACTCCCAGACTGGGCCCAGCAGCAGATGGAAAGCAGATTAATGAGCTGGATTCTGAAACTGGGCTCAGGAACACACAGACTGGGATCAAAGGCAGGACAGAGTCTTCTGACGATGCCAGCCGATGATGCCCAGAAGTGGCTTGACCCTTGTGATCCTTCAGCTTTATCCTGAACCTGACACATGTGGGCTGGAATCCCTTGTTGGTCAGTCTGGGGTCCCTTGTCCTGGCTGCTCCTCCCTGCAGGTGCCACCTCTCACTGCACCCCCAGCGTGGTGCGCAGGATCCAGCAGTGACCTTGGTCTGCACAGGAGGAGAAGCAAGAGCCTTTCTGCACACACCAGTCCTGGGCAGTGACCAGTGTTACCTCTTCTAGAAGCAGTTCATATACTCTTAACTTCTGAAAGTGCAGTTAGTCAAAAGAGGCTGAGCTGACAAGTAAAACGTGGCCAGTTCTAACTCAAAGCAGGCTGTGTTTGAGTCTAGCTCCTGCAGACAGGCAGAGGGCAAGCAGGCTGCTCTCATTAGTTCTCCAAGGCACTGGGGACCACCCTTATCACCCAGGGAGCGTTGGCAGACACGGCGACTGAACACCTGATGCTGGGCTGCTTGGTGTTTCCTCCTCTCCTCCTCCCCTCTGCTGTGGAAGGCAGGAGCTGTGACTGGAGCGTGCTGCAGACTCCCCAACCTTTCTCTGCTCTGTTTGGGAAAGGGTAGGTAGCATGGGCTGGACAGGGAGCCTCCAGCAAGCAATGTGTCATATAGAATAACTTGGCACAGAGCATCCTGCAGGCTTGTCCCTCAGATGAAACATGAAAACACTTGGACGTGACCCTACAGCCCAGAAGGGTGAGAATATCAGGTTTGCAGTAAGCCTGGACTTTGGGCAAGTGTATAAGGTGTTGCATCACAAAAAGAAGTGTCATATACCTCTGCCTGACACATATTCTCAGAGATCATCTCACACTGTTAGAGGGAACAGCTCACAACTGGTTTTCCCGTGGGTCAGTTCTGCAGAGCATTTGCACATGTTCTTGTAAGACTGAGTCTTACAAGGTCTCTTGAGTCCAGACTCTCTGACAGCTGGCTTAAGGATTCTTTTGTCTAAAAATGTTAATGAAGTCTTGGCTGCTGCTTGGGATATTTTTGATAACAAAAGTTTTGAACATGAATTTGGAAGGAGATAGAGATAATAGGAATATAATCAGTGATTAATGACATGCGATGTAAGACCGCGTAATAAAAAACATCTTAAAGGTCCCCCAGGAGGGTAAATATAATGATATGGATAGCAATCCAAAATGTTATTAGTCGTTCGGGGTTTTTTTAACTTATGGAGCAGGAGATGGAAACACTGTCACATTCTACACAACTTCAAGAATTTTGGAGAAGAGTGATAGCTTTAATTTAATATTGAAGTTGGCCTTCCCAATGGACTCCACAGTTTTTACACAGGAGATAACACAAGTCTGTCCAAGGTTACAGGTCACAAGAAAATATTTTGTTAAGAGCAACTCAGTGTCTACAAGATTAATACTTCAGAATTAAAAAACATCTATACCTCTGAGTACTGTTGACTTGTAAATTGATTTGACAGGCCTGGGTAATCTGGCTGAAATAAATCTTTATTCAACTTTTAGATCTGGGAGCTACATTTGTAGCTGCAGAAATGTGATTTCATCCTAGTGATTTATGTGTACTGAAGGTACAAAATGATCTCCCCAAAGAGCACTGTATCATCTAAGCATTGATAAGGGATATACTGTTGGAACTTGCCCTACATAAATGGTCTGCATTTCTTTCTCTAATTTCAGTGACTTTGATTGTTGTCTAACGTTCTGGATGATGTACCGATGGCATCACCTTTTATAGCAGTGCTCTCACTCTCTTAAGAGGACCTTTGGTTTCAGTTCCCTCTTTAATGGCTCACCAATTCCAGGTATCATTCGCCAACGTGGTACTGTTATTTGTGTCGTTTCTTTGCAGCTATATTTATATATAGTTATTTTATTATAGTTACTAGTAGCATGGACACTGTTTGAAACCGAGAGCTTGTGCAAATCAAAACCCTGATATCTACTCAAAACATCTTAAATAATTTAGATACCAATCTAAAAACTCAGTTTTGATTTGAAGTGATGGAATATCCCACCATGGTTTGGATGAAGACAGAAAAGCAAGGCAAATTAAATTCAGCGTAGGTCAAACTTTTTACTTCTGGCCAAAAACCTTCCTGTTAGTTTTTCCTGTTGGGCTAGAAAAATAGTTTGTTGGACATGGGTATTGTCTGTGTTCTGTCATTGCCATCTCTTTTGTTGCTTGAATTTTTTCTGGTCCGGAACCCAGCTTCTGTTGTCTTGTACAGTGGAAAAAAAAAAAAAGAGAGGAAAAAGGCTTCAGATTCTGGATTCAAACTGCACTGGAAAACTGGAAATGTGCAGGTACACACCGGCCTGTTCTCCTGCCTTAACACAGCAGAAGATAAGCTAAAGTAACTTGTAAACTAACCTGTGAACTTGACATTTGCAAGCCATTAATTTGCACAGTTGTTTAGCTGTGCAGCGTATTTTGGGATGTTCGACTCCTCTTTCTATTAGTTCTTTATTTGGGGAAGAAAACGGTTTGGTTTGCTTAAAAGCGAAGGTTTAGCTGAGCACTAATTACATCAATGCTTTACAAAGCCCGGGGAAATATGGCACGCCGGCCGTGCCCCGGGGCTCCCAGCGGCCCTCGGGCTGCAGCTGCCGCCCTTCGTTAGGCCCCGCCCGCGCCTGGCAGCTCCATAGCCCCGGTTCCAGAGCCCGGACACGGGCGGGTGTCGGCTCCTGAGGTGCCAGGGCTCGGACGCGGGTCGGTGTCGGCTCCTGAGGCGCCAGAGCCCGGCTGGAGGCCTGTAACTAGTGGAGTCCCCCAAGGGTCACTACTGGGTCCAGTATTATTCAATATATTCATCAGTGACCTGGATGAGGGGGTAGAGAGCACCCTCAGCAAGTTTGCTGA
>WYEA01013412.1:0-15858 GCA_033558465.1 Alcedo atthis | reverse complement strand
CTTTCTTTCTTTCTTTCTTTCTTTCTTTCTTTCTTTCTTTCTTTCCTTCTTTCTTTCTTTCTTTCTTTCTTTCTTTCCTTCTTTCTTTCTTTCTTTCTTTCTTTCTTTCCTTCTTTCTTTCCTTCTTTCTTTCTTTTCTTTTCCTTTTCTTTTCCTTTTCTTTTCTTTTCCTTGGGAGTTGCTTTACCATGTCTGTATCACGTGCATGGCTCCAGAGTGCCAGCAGTGTCTGTGAGAGAAGCTGGCCTGCAGCACTGCATTGCACCACATGTGCATGTGAGCTCTGCTGCTGACAGCTGCTCCCCAGGAAGGTCACTGCAGCCACTGCAGCACTTACCCTGCAGCCAGATCCCTGCTTAAATACACATTTATACAAGGCTTAATCCTGGGCTGGCACAGAGCAGCCAAGATTCTGGACTCATTGCCTGTGAGCAGTCAGGATTTATGGAGGGAAAGCTGGGCTGATTTGTGGTGGAACAGGTAGCAGAGCAGTGGGGAAAGGAGAGAGGATGTCTTCTGGGCTTTGGCAGAGTGTTCAGTGAAGGGCTGGATGGAATCTTCCTTTGTGAATGAGTTCAGGTAGGCCTGGGTCTGAGCTCAAACACGGGGGTAGGAGGTTGGCACCATGGAGCTCCAACTCCACTGCTGACCCCACAGTCCCCTGAGCTCCCAGCTTACTGCAGGGCTCTGTTTGAGGTGGTGGGATTCTTCAAACTCACAAGTGCTCTGGAACTGAAACACAGGCATGGCAATGAAACTCCCAGGTGATGGTACAGTGCAGGTTGTGCCAGCAGCAGTCAGGACAGGCAACCAAGAGGGAAAAAACAGAAGCAATAACAAAATGAGAGTCAACTTGGAAAGCTGCAGCTACATCTGGGGAAAATGAGTTCCAAAGACACGCTCAACAAGAAGGCAAGATCTGGAGAGCAATGAATATGTACCTGAGGTGACATATGGGTGAGATGATGGGTGCCTCTGCAGTGTAACAAAGGGCAGCCAGTACTTTCACAAGTTTGAATGGATGGTCACTGGAATACTCTGGTTACTGCTAGACATTCCACAATCACAAAATGCAAAGTAGAACCTTCATTTTAAAGGGGATTCTAATGCTGGCAATTCAGAAGTGGTGTCTAGTCTAGTAAACTCATCTCCTTTTCATTTACACTCTGGAGAGAGAAAAAAACCCAGCCAAAGTTGTCAGAAAGCAAGTGACCTGTAGCACAGTTCATTGCACTCATCCTGAGAGCCTGCTGTGGGATAAACATGCATGTCTCTCAACTCTGGGGTGAGGCACTGCCTAACTTTAAGTGTAATTATATTTCCTTTATTGTACCTACCCCAGCCCCTTCTGCTAGGACTGTTCATGTCTTTACATTGCTGGGTAAAATGCCAGAAGTATTTCAGGTGGAAACAGCTTCATATCAAATCTTGCTTCTGAATGCTCTAGCCAGCAGGGATTTTAACTCTGAGAACACTTGGGCTCCCAGGACCCCAGTGGTCCAGCTACAACATCAGTCTGCTGCTCTTCCTCATTCCCATCAAATGGTATGTTTTTTGGATGTGGAAAATATGAAGTGAAATGTGAATCTGATCAGGCTGACAAAGCTGTAGAAGCCAGGTCTCCATTTAGGGAATGTACAGAAGACATAGATCATCCTGCATTTTCACTTGCCTCTCTCATGAAATCATAAACTGTAAACTCCAAACTTTGATTATATGTCACAGTCTGTACATTCCAAAGTACAAAGCTCTCTGTAGCTCTTCGGTGTTCTCCTGGAAATGTTGCCTCATTGCAACACAGCTGCTGAAAGGAGATGTGCATACATCCAAGGGTGCACAATTCTCCTTTGGCTTTTTTTCCCTTGTTCACTTTCACTTTACTAAAAAGGGGCTTTATTGCCAGTTGAACCTCTCTTACACAGATAACTTGTGCTGATCCTGTGGGATTGTCTAGTAAAAGGTGGCTCAGAACTACACAGCATTACCATTGTTACAACTCTCTCATTTTTTTTTCCCTACAATTTCAGCATAGGCAACATTTAAAAGTATAAACAGAAAGCTTTGTTCCATCCCCTTGTACCCTAGAAAAGATCCAGCTCAAATTCCCTCTACTACAGCCTTGGGGTGAAAGTCCAAGTCATTTGTTATTTTGTCTGAGCAGGCCTGTCTGTCTCCAGTTAACTCCCACAAAAGCTGCCAGCAAGCTCTGCACAGAATGGGAAGAAAGAAGGGAAGGAAAAAAAAAACCAAACCCCAAACACACCAAAAAGATCTGTAAAAGAAGTCTTGGAAGAAAGAATTTGAGATGAACAAGTGTCTCTAAGAGGTGAGGCTCCTAAGAAAACCAACCTGTGCTAGGGATCTTGCCCCCTGAGGTCAAGCTGGTGGAGGTGGGAAAACCTCCACTGCTGGGAGTTTCTCTGGGCAGCTCTTCATTCCTCTGCTTGTCAGCAGCAGTTCAGGTCAGGGGGATACATGAGGATCCTCTTCTTGCATCTCTGCTTTGTCAGAACTCCCATCTAAAGTAGTCACTAAGAAGCAGCAGAGCTTGGCTGTTTGGTTTGAGACCCTTGGAAATACAGATTTCTAGTTTCAAGTATGACAGGAATGTTTAGATCAGGTCTGGTGGCTTTCCCTCCACCTCACTGGAGTAATGATCAGAAAAATCAACCAAAGTTTGGATAGCTTGTGTCAGGAGAGACAGACTGAAAGGGAGCAGCTCTGGGGATTCTGTTCCTCTCATCTGCACTTTCTGCATTATTTCTGGCTGATGGTTTGTGTACTTCTGGCTGCTCAGAGGGCAGGTTGTAGACATCTTTAACACCATGCCTATTTATAGAAAGTTTCTTTCACTACCAGAAAATTTATCAATCATTTACAGGGACTATTACTTCAAATTAACTCATTTTAAAGTTTTTTTTCCATACATGTCATTAGATTTACTGAGACATAATTGTAAATTGGTATAAAATTCTTGTTAGGAGTCTTAAAAAAAGCTGCAGGTGCTACAGAAAAACTTCCCTCCTTTCTTTATTTGGCTCTAAGAGGAGCTACACTTAGTTTAGTGTGTCATTCTCACTCAACAGTTCAACACTTTGGGGTCAGAAGTTTGCAGGTTTTGTGTATGGTGCCCTGAAAATAGTTTTAAATAGTCATTTATTATTAATTAAAAAAAAAAAAAAAGCAGCCAACCAAGAAAGGTCTATGGAATTTTGGAGCCTGCAGCAAATGGCTAATCCAGAAACTTCTGTGAGGAAAGGGCTCATCACAAAAGTAACCTTCAGGTTGAATGGGTCTAGCAGGGATTCTGCAAATTATTAGAATCTGTATTAATATAAACAAGGTAAGACCAATTAAAACCTTAATGTAAAATAAATATAAATTAAGTAAGAAAAATCCTTACAAAATTAATAAACGTGCTTCATAATTATTTCTCTTTAATTTTATATACTAATTTCTTAAAAAAACCCCACAGCTCCTTATCAGAACTAAAATATTCCCTCTGTGATACGATTTCCAGTTTGTCATACCTAGTTTTGACAGTCTGTCCACTCTGCACTGGTTCCATTGTCACTAAATGCATCACTTTGTTCAGGTTTGACACTGAAGCTGATTAGTAAAAGCCCTCCACAGGCAGTGAAAGGAATTCCATTTAGAAATTCCTCATTTAGAAAATCCTTTCTCATTTAGAAAAATTCTACTCTAAACCAAAAAGGGATGATACTTAAAAGAAAAAATTACTTCTTCAGCGTGTTCAAGCACAAGAGTGGGACTCATGGAATAAAAATCCAGGTGTTTTCACTGCTAAACTTGCATGAGAAGCAGATGACAGCCTGGAACACTCTTCAGTGTCCTTCTGTAATCTATTTTCTGCCACTAGTTTTGCTCAATGTGAGCAGCTGAGATTTATTTTATTATCTTTTCTCAGTATAGGGTTCCTGACTCAGCAGCCTTTCTACATTTCTTCTGATTATCTACATTGACAGAGATAAAATAATATTTTATTTTTGCAACATTCCACAAAAGAAGACAGTATGTCACATAATTTCTTACTGTTTGCTGACTACTTTACATCTTGCATCTTTTTCATGGGCACATCAGAAAGCAGATTCTTCTTTCCAGTACCTGGATGTTCTGTTATTAATCCCAAATGCACTTGCTTTGTACAGTTTATTTCTTCATTTTCTCATTATCTCCAAGTCATCAAGCTTTTCATGAGGAACAGCTCTGATCCCAACAGC
This sequence comes from Alcedo atthis, assembly GCA_033558465.1. Taxonomy (NCBI): domain Eukaryota; kingdom Metazoa; phylum Chordata; class Aves; order Coraciiformes; family Alcedinidae; genus Alcedo; species Alcedo atthis. The sequence continues at coordinate 11,617 of WYEA01013412.1, read as the reverse complement.
AGTTTGAGAAAGTCTGTGTGCATTCTGCACTGTTTAATATGTAAAGATTTTCAGTAGTTTTAGATGTTTTCACTGTTTCTTTTCAGTAAATATTGTCTATCATCTTTGGTCTTCCCTCTGGCCAAAAACCTTTCCTTCTCTGTTTGTTCTGCAGTTTGTTTCCCTGTTGCTTTCCTCTAAATTGTCTCATTCCTTACAAAATATTAAGATTTGACTTACATATAGTTGCCTTTTTTTTTTACCTTTCAGATAGGTGCAACATTTGATGTTCTCCAAACTTCTGCTTTCATCCACAATCTCATTCTTTTGAAATTCCTACCCTGGCTGCTAATTATCTCCATTATCTTGGAAGTGTATTATTATCCAATTTTCTAATCTTGATGGCATTAAGATGTTTCACAAGAGAAATTCCATTCTGATCATTCCTGTATCTTAATTTCTGCCATTCAGGTTACTTCTTCCACTTCACAGTGATAGAATTACTACTTTTACTGAAAATTGAGGCAAAGCATTCATTTAGTATGGGGGCCATATCTAGGTTATCTTTAAAATAAACCTTGGCCCTATTTATTTATTAATGTATTTCTTTTTATATTTTTATTTTTCTGGCTTTATTTATGTTTCTAAAGTGTGTTTCTTTGCTATTTAATTTCCTTTAAACGTCTAACTCAACTTGACTTTCGGCTATTCTCATTTTTATCCCTAGACTTCTTGACCTCTAAGAGATCATGTCTTGTCTGATTAGTCCTTTTATTCCATTCCTTCCAGCTCTCTGCTTACTCCCAATATCCTCCTTCATAAGCTATCCAGATAGGTCTGAAACTCTCCCTTGTAGGTTTCTTTTCAGGTGGCAAACTATATGCAAGTCTCAAGTTAGTCCTTTCCCAATCCCATTCCAGAATTCTGTTCCCTTCGTTCTGTTTATCAGGTAGCTTGAAGGCATATGTAAAATGTTTATTTCTTTTTTATTCCTCCATACTATTGATCAGATCAAGTTTCTTAAACAGACATCACACAGTCATTTCTTTACCCATTAGCTGATTTCAGGCACTGTTAGTGTCCATATTTTCTTTCTTTGGACTGTAGATCCTGGAACCAGGAAAATTCTTTTCTCCTTTGCCTTATCTTTTCAAACTGATTTTATTACCTTTAATAAAGCCTCATGTATAGGTTACATAAATTTGCCAACACATCCCTTCTCTTTGTAAAGACCTTTTGGTTGCCACCAGTTCCATTCAGAAAAGTCTCTGTCCAGACACTGTCAGAAATTTCCTTGTCCTTTCCCCAGCTTTCAGTTCTTTCCTTTGTTCCCCTCAGCTAAGCATCTTTCCAGCCTGGTCTGTTCCTAACTTCTGACCCAGATTTCCTACCCTGCAGTCCATTTCTCCAAATCTTTCCCTCATTTACTCAAACATATGGGAATGATCATGTTTTGCTGGAAACCAAGTTCACCCACCTAAAACTCCCGAATTCTCTTTACTGACTCTTTGAATACAACTCTTGTTCTTTGGCCTCCATGTGGTAGTTTATGTCTTTTGGCAGCATTTCTGACTTTTCTCATGCTGATGTCCTTGTTGTAGGTCCTGGCATTGCTAGTACAGATCTGGGCTTCAGACTGCTTCCAAGGTGTTCACACAGATAGCATCTAAAATCTGTAGGCCAAATATAGCCCATACAGCTACTTCTCTGGCTTCCCAGGGCTAAAAAGGCAGGGTTAGCAGCTCTTTCCTAACGACTCTGTCCTTCTAAGGCAATGGATGGTTTGGCTTGGGAGGGATATTAAACACTCAAGCAGGTCCATACCTTACGCCAGAAGCCCCAGGGCTGGATGCAGTACTCCAGGTGGGGTCTCACGAGATGCTGCTTCTGGTCCCTGTGCTGCCTCCCTGCAGAGTTTCAACAAAACAAAACAAACAAGGAACAAAAAACTGCAGCACCCAGTAGCCTCGCTGCAATCTGCATGGTAGCAGTAAAAAGTCTCCAGTTATGTTTTGTGCCTTGGGGCTGATTTGGAGGGTGTCCTCCAAGAGAACCCCTGTAACTCCCCATCTCCAAAACTGCTGTGTAACACATGCCCTGGGTTGCAGCAACTGTCTCAAATATTCCTTGTTTGTTTAGGGAGGAATCCTTCTTGAAAAATATTTCTTCCACAAAGGGGAGCCATGCATATTTTTATAAACTTTAACCAAAAGATATGTTCTGAAAATACATTTTCAATAAAAATAGTTTATTTTGGACTGATAGGGTGTTCATGTTTTTTAGCATATTAACAAAGTGATCTAGTATTTCTGAGTCCTTGAACATCCATCTGTTGTTATTTTTTTTGCAGAGAACACATTAGGACAAGACCACTAAATAAGGCATTTAATTGACCCGAATGTGAGAAGAATCCAACTCCATGCCCTTATTCCTCCTCACAACTCTTCTTTCTTTCTCCTCTCCAAACCAGGAGACCCTGAGACCAAATCCACCACCCCCCTGCCTCTGGTTCCCTTGCTCACCCCGGCTGCTCCTCTCTGCTAGACCTAAGCCAAAAGTGTAGGTCTGACAATGTCCATCCTCCCAGGGAAGCTGGGGGGCAGGGAGATGCCCTGACACTGGGTGCTGCTGCAGCATGTGTTGAGGTGTTGAAACCTGTGCTTCCTTTGTGGCACGTGGAGCACAGCTCTGGGCTGACAGCTCTGGACACGGAGACACCATCCCATTGTGAGGAGTTGGGAAGAGCAGGGAAATATAGACAGAAAACAAGATGTTTTCTCTTAGATTGTAAGGAAATTGTATTTTCTTTCAGAGTGTTTCCTGAAAATAAAATTAGGCTCTGTTACAGCCAGCATATTTCTGTCATCTATTTTTATCACTGCAGACACTGGAGAAACAGCAAAACTGTCTGACATTCCCTGCTCTATTGACTCAGCCTGAGCCCTTTGGAACCACTTTACAGGCTCATGCAATGGGTGATACTGGATTTGATGCAATGTTTCTTTTGACCAAGAAATTAGAGATCTAAATCCCAGCCACAGAAAACAACATGAGCTGTTACTGCTCAGGTCTCAGTTGCTGAACAACAGGTCAGGTTGTTTTCTGTGTAACAGAGACATGAACAGGCTGACATGTGGAGGGCACAAGTCTGGTATGTAGGTCCAAACTTACCTCCAGCTTAGATCCCCTTCCTGCAAGGAGAAAAGTGATTTACTTGATTTACTCAGGACTACACTATGACTTGCTAAATAAAGCATTTTGGAATGGTCACATGAGAAGATTCATTAAATGATATTTTTCTTTTACAGAGCAGTGATAATTAGTTACAGAACTGTATTGGTAATAATTCAGCGCTGAGTACTCCTGCAGTTATTTATCAATTAGTTAACTGTGGAGGTATCAGCAGTGAATGGAACACTGAAGTCAGTATTTTTCAACATCTTAAGTAGAATTTTACTTAGCTATTCAAGTAACATCTAAATGTCGCTGCATTAACAAAAAGGAAATGCAACTAAACGGTTTCATCACATCACAAACTCATTGCAAAGTATAAAATTAGTTCCATTATTAAATAGAGTGTTTAGTTAGCTGCACATTTTTCCTAGGCCTGGTAATACTGGGAACTAGCATGTTCTCATCCTGAGATTCTCTTTCGTTTACTTTGCTTTCAAAACCAGCAGGACAGAATGGCAGTGGGAGCTGATTAGCCAGGCTCTGCTTCATCAAACTGGGTCATGTATATCAGCTCAAGGAAAGGAGAAAGCTCCTGCCTTTCCTAGGACTGGTGCCTGCTTTCACAAGCACAGCTTTGGAAGATGTCATAAAATAAACAGATTGTTTTTAAACAGATGTTCTTGTGCTGGTCTGCATGGGAACAGCTGATATATGAGGGAATAGTCTAAGAGCTGGTGCAAAAATAATATTTCAATTGGAACAAGTGCTCTTGTGATTTACACCTAACATTGCTCTCACTCTGATGGACAGCCAAATGCTACAGAGAAATATCCAATGTGTGTTCTCATTTTGAAGCAGGATAGATCTGTGGAGAGAAAAGCATAAAGGGTGAAAAGCACTCGACAGAGTCAGCTTGAAGATGCTGTTCAGTGAGTTGTAATGGGCTTGTTGGCCGTGGCTTCTACAAATGGCTACTCTCAAACTGGTTTAAAAACATAGATGTTTAGAGTAACTGGTCTGGATTTAATACCAGGAGTTTTAAAGGAATCTAAGAGAACTAAATATTAAATTCCTTTTGAGTTTGAGTCCTGAGCTACCATTGAAAGAACCTGATCCAGCAGGGCCCCCGGGAGCTCAGAGCACAGACCACCCAGACCACATTGCACAATCAGGTTTGATGTCAGCTTCTAAATCTCCCAGTGTCTCTCTGTGCCAGCCACCAAAGCTGCACTCCAAAGGTGGAGCACCCAGTCTGCTGAAGGCACTCTCAGGGTGCTCAGAGGGGATGACAATCTACCAGCTTCTTCAGCACAGGGGGGGGTTGTGCTGCTACAATTCTCCCCCGTGCTTGGGCCGCTTGGTGCATGGTGTGGCTGGCACAGAAATCCACTGGAAGTCAGTTATCTCCTATAAATAGTGACCTGAAGTGAGACCCTTTGAGCTGTCCTGGAGCACAGTGGGCTGTGACCAGCATCTCCCCTGAGCTGGACACTTCTCAAGGCCATGTCCTATAGCTATCTCGTGCTTGATAATGCACAGCTACCCTCACAAGTGTGCTGCCTATACATGTATTTCCAAACATATATACTGCATCAATACTAGATCCAAGTCTCTCTGCCTGTCTCTGAGTGCTTGTATGCTTTGTGTTCACACATACATTGTTTTATGAGAACCTGTAGTGTGATAGTCAGTATCTTGGCATTCTTCAATCTGTAATTAAGTTGATGTTTTATTACAACATATTGTACAAAATCGCTTGTTAATCTTCAGATTGGCTAATCATTCAGTGCTACTAATAGTAAACCTTTGATTTTCCTCATAGTATTCATAATTTCTGAGCTGTTGCTAAATCATAACCATGTGAAACATATTCATCCAGCAGGGACATCCTGTGGAGCTGTGGATCAGGGCTGGTGGGTGTGGAAAGCAGGTAAGTGCAGGAAATGTATGGAATTTTAGAGTAGCTGTCCTTCTGGGTCTTCTGCTCATTTGCAGGAAGAAAACAGTGCCCCAGCCAGGGCCATGCTAAGTGGAAGGGCACATCAGTTCCCCACTGGTGCCAGTATGTAATACTGTGGGGCTGCCAGTCAGCCTGTGGAAAACTTTATTCCAGGCAGAAAGTGTGATGCTCAGATTTGGGATAGATGGTGGGCTAAATGTGATGATTTGGCAGAATATTCAGACTGGCCCACAATGCAGAGGAGTTAAATTCCACAAGAAGAGAGTTTAAGGAAGGGGAAATCTATAAAATCCCATCTTGCATTTGGTCATTGGAGTATTAATACACAAATGAAGGTGTAACCACATAAAGATCTACAGCTTTTATTTCCTTGGGGAAGACCTTGCCACATGGTATACATGCTCTGTCCATATATGAGCTCAAAGTTTGATGTGATGGGTTGGTAGTATAAGGGCCTAAAAACCAAAACAAAAGATAAAAAGAAAGAAAGAAATGTCCTGCTTTGAGACAAAGGAGACATTTCTTTAGCTTTATTTTATAAAGTCAGACATTTCTTACAGGTCTGCAAGGAGTTTTTGGAGAGATTGACTTAAGAGATCAGACCTGGTGGCAGGTCCTACCTTAATTCTCTGGCTACTGCCAAATCTCTCAGGGTTCACACCTACAGTGTCAGCTACTCGAGACTCTTAAGGAAATATTTTACTAATGTTTCTGGAGTGGCTAGTGCTGTGCATGATGAAAATGCCTGGGCCCCTGTCAGTGCAGAGCCAAACCAAACATACATAAGCCTGGGATACCCTAGAGTTGATCTTATTACCAAACTTCCAAATAAAACTCAAAATATTACAACTTCCTTTTCCTTTTTTTTTTTTTTCCTAAATTGAATGAACGTTTTAGAAGAGAGAGGAAAAAATTATAAGCAGAGAGAAAATGTTGCATGGTCCCTTACCTAGGTGCCTGGAAATCAGTCCGTCTTTGGGACAACCTCCAACTAAAGATCTGATTCTTTTATCTTCTTTATCCACAAGTCTAGTTCATCTAAATACAAATTGAACCCAGAATTCTACCTTTGAAGACCCAGAAATATATTCCAAATATTTTGAGTTGCCTTTCTTGTTTGGCAGGAGTTACAATCTTAGATGAAATGATCTTTCCAGCCTACACTACTCCGCAGTTTGCAACAGAAATGATATATTTTGCTTGTTTGTTTTTCTTTTTAAAGCAGGGATTTTTCTGGAATGTTGGTGATTTAAAGGGCAAAATGTTTGGGCCCATTGCTTCCTGCTTTCCCCTCCTTAGCCTATTATTCCATAGGATTGGCACCAAAACATCCAAATGCTCTCTGGAAACAGTTCTCCAAAGTGCTCTCAAGAAGGAGAGGGAAAGTAGAATTCACCATTTGAACTCTCTGTCATAGGCTTTCTCATGACCTAGGGTAGGATACAGGAGAGATTTTGGTACTTGTAGCACTCAGAAATGAAATAATGGTCCCATCTGTGGTAAGTGAGGGCAAAAATGTTAATAAAGAACTGTACTCTTTCATAGGACCTTCATCTTCCCACAACATTAATCAGATGATAAAAAATGATGCTACCAAAGTCTGACAGTCACTCGTAACTGTTTCTCTAGTCTAACTCAGTAATCCAGGGGTGGTATCTCATGTTAATTAATTTTATGTTATTTAACATGTTAGACGTCAAAGAGATAGTAAATAACAGCAATAATTTAATGTAATGTGACAAACCAAAATACTTATGCCTGTGTTCTCATACAAAAATTGTCATGTCCTTTAGGTACAGTTGCAAAATAGAAGAGAAATGGTGGTTTTTTTTGTTGAGAAATTTTATTTGTATATGCAAACACCTCATCTTTCAATACTGGCTAAAATAAGTTCTCCAGTATGAGCACAGTTTGAAAAAGGCTCTTTTGGATTAATCTATAATAACAAAAATGTAGAAATGTGAAGCAGCAGAGAGGAAGAAGTTTGCCAATGTAAAGAGGTCTTTGTAGGATTCAGCTCAACTGGTATTCTCAGACAGTCTTCATCCAGCATTGTGACCAGAAAGCCAGTGAGTAGATGCCACAGAGAACAAGAGAGACAGAGACTGGGGTTAGAGGGGACTGTTCTGAGCCTCATCCTCACCTGAGATCAGCAGGAGAGACCATGACTGCTGGTAAAAGGCCCATTAGGTGCAGCTTGAAAAGTCTGTCTGTATAAAATGTCTTGGGAGACTGGGAGGAGATGGGGAATTTGACAAATCAGTGGTGATAAACTAGATTAATCTGGAGAGCTACTGTGTCTCCACTGGCTGTCAAGGTGGTTTATGCCCACCCAGCTGGCAACAAAGCAACCACCCAGCTTCTTGCTCACTCCCAACCCCAGACAGGTGGGATGGGGACTGGAGGAGAAAAACACACCAAAAGGCTCCAGGGTTGAGACCAAGGACAGGGAGGGCACACTCACTAGTTATGGTTGGGGCAAAGGACATGATCAGGGAAAACAAAAGCAGTTAAATTTAAACCAAACCACCACCAATTCACCAGCTGAATCAGAGTAGGACAATAATAAATACAACTGGATTATCAACATAATCCCTTCCCTTCTTCCTGGTCCCAGCTCTGCTACCTCCTCCCCTGCAGCAGGACAGGAAGGCAGGAAATGGGGCTTGTGCTCAGTCCCAGTCTGTTCCATGTTCTCTCAGCTCCCTCCTCACTGGCCTGGATGTCTCAGTGATTGTGGCTCTCACATCCCACTCCCCTCCAGCACAAGGAACTCCCAGAACATCTCCCAGGTTGTCACCCCACAGGTTTTTTTCCCTCTCAAATGTGTTATTGCAGAGGTGCTGACTGGCTTGTCCTACCAGAGGTGGGTCCAGCTTGGAGCCAGGGGAGCCTCTTACAGGAGCCAGACCAGTAGCCCTCTCCCACTACCAAAACCCCCCAGGGACAAACCCAACACCCCTCAAATGTACATCACCAGACTATGTTAGCTAATGCAAATCTCCTAAACTCACAGCATAGTTGCATAAAGTAAATAACTGGCGTGGGTGATACAACTACCCTGTGTTGATACACTGATACAGGATATTCCTTCTCATTCATCCTGCCCTCATGGTAAAATAATATTTAGATCCTTATGTTTTTCAGTTCAAAGAGACGTGTCCTGCCCTCCTGGGGGAATTTAGAGAGATGTGTAAAAAATACTGATGATAAGGTTTGTTCTCAGAAGGGTTTCACTCCCATGTTTTTGGACCAGTCCCCAGGAAAACACTGTATCTGATGTAAATGACAAATAGCAAACAAGTTATAAAGTTTCTGTTAAAATACTATCTCTCTTTGAGTTTAAAAATTGTGCCTTAGTCATAGGTCTGATTCCCATGTTTGCATTTTGAATCATTTCTACTTGGTTTACTGACAAAAATAACATTTTGCTACATTTTATTTTGTCCAGAGCCAGAAAAATATGAAAGACAGAACTGCACATTCAGTTCCATCTTTTCCTTCCGAAATTTGAGATAGTCAGGATACTAGTTTGTGTCATTATAATAAGCAGCAGCTCAGGCACTTTTGAAACTGATACAAAAGGGCCTCTGATCGTTTAATTTCACATAAAAAGTTTCACTACCTGTGATAATGCTGGAAGAAAACCAGCATAAAGAGTTCATCTAGAATCTAGGGACTGACTACCAGTTAAAGTATTTCTGCTTGGGAAAAGTTGCTGCAGAAGCCAGTGACATTGAACAAGCACAGATTCTTACACTGGCTCTTGCAGCAGCTATACCTTTAACATTCAGGATGGTATCATCTTTACTATAGTATTTCATGCTAGGCTAGTAAAAACTCAACAGTTCTGCTACACATATGCAGTTCATTACAGATATGATCACTTTTCTGTTCTTTCGTGCTTTTTTTTCCCCCCTAAGTTTAAAGGATTTAAATCTTGGTCCTGGGTAAATGGATCTTCCTCTGGGGAGAAGCATTAAAGCAACATCAACGTGAGCAGAGTAAGTCCTAGGGATTTGTGAACCTTCTCCTAGCTGTTCAGAAAGCTTCTCAAAACCTGCTTTTTCCTTACAGTTGCAGAAAGCAATTATGTCAGAACATCTTACTTGGAAATGACTCTATAGAACAAACGTCTGAGGAAGGCACACTTGAAATTCAGAGTGAGTCCTTGGAAATAGGTCTCGGGGCCACTCAGAAGACTAATTAACTGTTTGATAGACACAATCTCAGCTCAAGGAAGCATTTCCACTAATTAATGATGACACAAAGGTGGCTTTTCACAGCTTCAGGTGACTCGATGTGCCTGAGGTGTGAACTTTGACAGTGGCAGTGGCCTCCAGTAGTTTCTTTGGTACATAACATTACTTTGGTAGGATGTGGCAGTTTTGTTCTGAGCTCACTCTAGTAAATGAGCAACCAAAAAAGGTGGACCACTTAAAAATACCCAGATGTTGATGGGAAATGTTTCTTCCCTAATAATTCCCTGGGGTTTAGTAGATAATTTTAAATAAGGTACTTTAGAAGTAATTTAAAATACAGTTCAGTGGAAAAGTAAATGTCATTTGTGTCACATGGCTACCCAGCTTTGGAAATCTTCACCTGAGACTATTTTTGCTATTCAGTTTCTCCTTGTGGATGGAGTTTGAACCTATCAAACCTCCTTCCAGCTGTCACTTGGCAATGTTAGTGCAGCGCCATCATTTGCAAATGATTTACCCTACTCAGTGCTAAATATGGCCTGGAGTGCTCTATTAGTTTGGATAACGTGGGATTTTTTCATATTTTAGTGGATATGTTTTTGAACTATTCTTGTCAGTTCTTGAAGCAGCAAAGCTGTAATTAAAAGCCAAAACAAGAGCAAAAAACATGTTTCTTACTGATGTTAATCCAGGTGTGAGAGCACTGAAATTCAATAAGATAAACTGATGAGCTTGGGGTTGAAGCTCAGGTTTCTTCTGGTTCAGAGAGATGAAAACATGAAAGAGCGGAAGAAATCATTTTCAGCACAAAATTTGGTGCGAGATAAAAGATATTTCTCTCTTTTTCAGCTTGTGAATACCCTTTTATTGTTGAAAATTACCTATTTAGAAACACTTTAGCATGAAATAAGACCTATTTCCAGTTGATCTTAGGAAAAGCTTGCTGCATTTTAGCATGAAGTGATAAGATGTATTTCCAGTTAATCTTAGGAGAAGGTTGGTGCTTCTCCTTAAGCCAGTACATGCGTCATTCTGCTTTCCCTTGCCCAGCTGCTCACAGAAATGATGATCTGTTGAAGTGCATCTCTCTTGGCAGCCTGTGGGGCTTGGCAAGGATTCCTGGCCAGTCGTCTGCATTTCCTTCTCTCTGCTCTGAATGCTGCCTTGCATTCAGCACTCTTGCAAACACACCCTGCCTGCCTGACAGACTCTCCAGAGCTCTGCCTGCAGAAGACCTGTACTGCTTGTGGTTGCTCTTGTCTCAAGGAGGAGAACTTTCTGTATGAATTTCAAGAGGGAGGAATTAAGCTGATTTGAGAGTGAAGAAGGGAATTAATAGCCTCCCTCTTCTTTGCCTTGTACCTTATCTAGACCATATCTGTGATGAAACTGTGGTCACATCAACAGCAGACATCCTTTGACTTCCCAGACAGCGTTGTTAACACAGGGTCTGTGTTCTCAGAGCTCAATTCTTCTCCCACAGGTTCCACCCAGATAGAATCCTATAGAGATAAATCTGCCCTTATACTCCCTCATTAGGGGGTCTATATAGCCCCTACAGAGTCCAAACAGTCAGTATACAGCCCCTAAAGGGTCTATAGAGCCCCTAGAGAGCCCAAACAGCCACTATACAGCACAGGAAGTGGTCTATGCAGCCCCTATAGAGCCCAAACAGCCCCTATACAGCCTCAGTAAGTGTGTATGGAGCCCCTATAGAGCCCAAACAGCCCCTATACAGCCTCAGAAAGGGTCTGTACAGCCCATATATAGTCACATTAGTGGTCTATGCAGCCCCCATAGAGCCCAAACAGCCAGTATACAGCCCCTATGGAGCCCAAGCAACCCCTATACAGCCCCAAAAGCCCTTATAGAGCCCCTGATAAGTTCTTTACAGCCCCTAGAGAGTCCAAACAGCCACTATACAACCCCTGAAGGGGTCTGTGCAGCCCCTAGAGAGCCCAAAGAGCCTCTATACAGACTCATTAGACTGTGCGGTGGCCATCTTGTGGAGGGGCAGGGGAGTGGCGGCCATCTTATGGAGGGGCAGGGGAGAAGCGGCCAATTTGTGGTGGGGCAGAAGAAGTGTCAGCCATCTGAGACCTCCCCTGGAGTATTGCAGCAAGTTCTGGAGCCCTCAACACAGGAAAGACATGGACCGGATGGAGCAGGTCCAGAGGAGGCCACAAAGATGATCAGGGGGCTGAAACAGCTCTGCTACGAGGACTGGCTGAAGGAGCTGGGGTTGTTCAGCCTGGAGAAGAGAAGGCTCTGGGGTGATCTTATAGCCACCTTCCAGTGCCTG
>WYEA01013411.1:69069-82997 GCA_033558465.1 Alcedo atthis | reverse complement strand
AAAAGGCTATCAGATTAGTCAAGCATGACTTCCCCTTATGGAATCCATGTTGACTACTTGTGATAAACCTCCTTTCCTCCACATGCCTAGAGATGGTGGCAAGGACAAGTTGTTCCATCACCTTTCCAGGGCTGGAGGTGAGGCTGACTGGCCTATAGTTACCTGGGTCCTCCTTTTTGCCCTTTTTGAAGACTGGGACAACATTGGCCTTTCTCCAGTCCTCAGCATGACATGTTTTTTATAAGCAAAAGCTGGTGGTAAGAAGTCTTATGAGTATTTCATCTGCTGTGTAGGTATAGCATAAGCTCTCATGACCCATAGAACAGGTAGAGGATATGGAAGGACACTCCCCCAGCATCCATTAGTTGTGATCCGTGTGGCACCGAAGCATTGAGATCCTAACATTTAGAGGAGAAATGCCAGTTGTGGAACTGCATAGGAAATTTTGCTGATGGATTGCTATTGCCAAGTTTATTTTTCAACTTGGTATGGAAACTGCAGCAAGATTGTTTGGCAAAGGTATGTTTATATCCTGAAGAATGGCTGACAAAATATTTCCTTATTTAATTTCTTTTCCTTAGTTTCACATTCCATCTTTTTTTTCTGGAATGTTGGTACCAGTAAATTTCATGCATCCACATAATTTTGGGGTCAGGAATTGATCCAGTTTGTAATAAACCTGTCAGAATACCAGTTAGTTTTCTGATCCAGCTTATCAGGCAGTCATTGAAAAAGAGGATAAGTACAAGAAAAGTAGCAGGAAAGAGACCACCCCCTTTGGAAGCAGCCAAATGTAGAGTGATCACAGACCTATAAGCAGAGCAAGCCAAGGATTTTATTTCACCCTGTCTGTAAATGGCAGAATGACAGATTAATGCAACAAGCTACAATAACTTCTGTATATTGCTGCACGAGCCTCTTATACTATTTGGTGTTGCTCTGAAAGGCTCTTCTTTCAGTCAACTGTTTACAGGCAGTAACATTTAAATTCTATTTAGTTTTTACATCAATAAACAAAAGTCTGAGAAGACAACACAAATGCATTTTAAATGTTAAGTAATACATATATTAGTTCTAAAGTAATGTCATTATGTTGATTTTTAAGAACACAGTGACTGATGGGTGCTTGAAATAGGCACCATGGCTAAGAATACAGGGAGTGACTGTGAGGATGCAACAGGAGGAAAATAGTTTTTTGCAAGACTGAACAAGGCCTTGTTTGATCTGCAGGACTGTTGGTAGTGTTGATACATAAGAAAGAATGAACTTAGACATGAACATCATGGTCCAGCCTGTCCAGCAAAGTTTGAGTACAAAGTACGTTTGCTCTGGAAATCATTGAGAGGTAGTAAATGTGGGGTACTTGCAATGCCATTTATTGACTCATAAGACTTTGCAGACTGGCACCTTTGGATGCTGCATCCAGTATTTCCAGGGGATGTTCTGGGCATCAGTGGGCAGAATCCTAGGGATCTGGCTGGAAATCAGAAAGCTAAAGGATGAAAAGGAGAGACACACTGAGTCCCTGGCATCTGGTTAGTCAACAGAGTAGTTTTTTAATTGTCTATAGATCAAAGGCTTACTCTCAGAAAACTGTTAGCACATTCCAGCAAAACAATGTCCCTCGTTTTAGCTATTCTCTTTGGCTTTTACAGCATACTGTTGAAGAGAAAGACAAATCAGGGAAAATACAATTATGAATGGTAGTCGAAGTAGGCATCTACATGAGGGCTGAGAAGAGAATACATGAAGGAATTCTAAGTGGGCTGTAGTCCCTGGAGAGGGTCCCAAAGAGAGGGGAGTGAGTGGGACTCTGATATTGGGTCAGGTGGGAATGGAAAGCTGAGAGGGGAAAATGTGCACTAAGAAAAGTGAGACTGGGGAGTTTAACATTGTGGTCTAGGCTTGGGCATAGCAGCAGACCAGGAAAGGGAGACAATCCTTAGCCTGGAAGAAGGAACTCACATGTACAAGTTAACATAGTGCCACAGGGTAATATCAGATACACCAAGGAATGGAAAGAATGCCTAAAAAGAGTATTGGTAAATAAACACTGAGGGAATAAAAACAGTAAGATGGAGAGGTGACAAATAATACCACTTGATGGTAGTAACAGCATTTTTACAACAGCAGGAACTTCAGATACAAGAAGAAAATATGTGTATTTCTACATATTTCACACTGTCCCATTATTTGACTGTTAAAGGTCTGATCTGAAATCCATTTGGTATTTGACTGATATAAATGCACATTGGATAAAACCTTGAAAGATTAAGAAATTGATCTAGCAAGTTCCTTATTGGTTATAGCAAAGAAGGTGAGTAAAGTTATACATCAGTTTTCAGCATTAGAATAGACTCTGGTTTAACACATAAATCACTGCTTGACTTTATTGCATTTCAGTTCTGGAAAACCTATTAGTAGCAAAGAACTAAACTACAGAAGAAAAGAGAACCACAAGAAAACATCCAGAATATATAAATGCCACTTCTAATAATATAGAACCAAACAATTTCCTTTAAAGATTCCAGTTTGTCAAACACTGAAATGAATTACGTCCTATTGCATTAAGAGCTAAAAGCAGCAACTGGCACATTTTAGCCTTGACTTCCACATTCATTCAGATGTAAATCTGAATTGAAGTGATAGCAACTGAATTTTCCATGCAAATAATTTGAGAAGAAGCCTTCACATTTTCTCACGCAATCTGGCTGGATGTGTTCTCATGCAATTCACACTGGATGGACAAAAAGTCACTCAAGGCCTGTGCCAGGGTTCCTAGTACTTCCAGACAGTATTGTAATTGCATCAGATATTCTGGTTTTCGTTTAAAAAAAATGAATAAGCTTCAAGTGCCTATGTCTGGGAAGAATAGCTTGAGTAGCTGGTTTAGGTGCAATCAGCACCCAATTTCAGGCAATCTTGTTCCTTCATAGAAATGAAGTTTTCTGAAAAAAAATAAATAAATTTCAATAAATGAAGTTTTTCAGGAAAAAAAATAATTAAAACACAGTAATATATGACAGTTTTGCCATGAAATATACTATAAATGTTCTGGTATTTTGTATTCTGTTTGAGCTCTGGGAAGAGGATACATGACATTGTTGCATCTCTTCCAATGGTGAGTTAGAGTTGGGTTAATGGTTGGACTTGATGTCCAAGGTCTTTTCCAACCTTGATGATTCCATTAATCTAATAGCTTCTAATGAATTTTTAGCCTATGTAATCTGTATATACAGTATTTGCTTGTAAGAAACCTTTTTCCTGAAGTTTCTCTAAGTGTTGGAATTGCAAAATTCAGCCAAAAGGTAATAATTTATCAGCCTTCCAGAAACAACATGATGAATTATTACAGTAAGTAACACATAGTATGTAAATAAGCAGACAAAAGGTCTTGTTAGTCTAAATAAATCATTGATCATCCAATGATAACTTAAATTGTCCAAATAATATTTATTTTATTTCTTGTAAGCAAAGTAGGAAATGAAAGCACATTGATGGAAATATGTTTGGCTAAAAAGTCCAGCCCAAATAATGCTTTTCTTATTTCTTTTTCTTTTTTAAGTAAATGCTCCTCAACAAAAACAATAACATATCTTTCTCTGTCTGGAATTCTATTGTATTAGTTATTCTGCTGCACACAAAAGCAGTGAACATTCAGTGTGCATGCCCCACTACAAGGAGACATAAGGCATTTATTATAAATGAATTCCAAATAATTAGTGTAAGAGATCATGAAATGTACATAGCAAAAAGATTGCCTGAGATGCATTTCAAACAGAAGGGGGTCCAGGACATTAATAGGCAATCTGCACTACTGCTGTCCCCTCAGGGATCTTCTACAGGTGGTTCATATTTCTGGAGTAGAAATGTATGCTGTATAAAATGGATTTTTTTTTTTTTTTTAATTTATCCAAGGCACTATTTGAGTTTTGATTCTTCTTACATCTGTTGTTCTTGAGGGGTAGGCAACTGATTTATCATTGTTATCATTACCTCATTTTGGAAAATCTCTGCCTTTTAAAACTCCACTTTGGAGACCCCCTTCCAGCTCCAGCCATTCTATGATTCCACTTTAAAGAATCATCATTTCCTTGCTGGGTCACAGCAACACCCAAACTACAGAAAATGAGAAAATAATGACATCTGGAGCAAGAGTTAATGGGATAAGCAAAAGAAATAAATAATTTAATGTATGGAACCCTAAGCTTTCTAAATGAGCTGGCATATGTCACAAGATGGGGCACTGCAGAGAAAACTAGAATACTTGTTTGGGACTATCTATCATACCTGTCACAGAAGCAAGCACCAAGCAACTAGAAGGCACTGTTCAAAATGGGGTTTATTGCAACCAAAGTTGCTGACAAATACATGTTTGGCTGCCTGTTGGGAATGAACCACTGCACAACTAATTCTGAGGAAAATTGAACCAAAATGGGTGCACACTCACCAAGGGGAAACCTCCCACACCAGAATGCCTGAGATACCCAAAGTGGGGGGGGTTGAAACTCAATCCATGGAGACTCAATCCATGGAAGTAGACCAGTCCCAACAAAACTCAGACAAGCTATCCACTAGGTCAAAAATCCCACTGCCATTTTCTCATGGCCTTGATTCAAAGCCACTGCACTCAATGGAAAACCTCCGTTGACTTCATAGGCTTTGTGTTAACTTATTGCTGCCAATAGCCTTGATATTCTCTTTGTATGAATAAGAAATAGATCTTGGTTAAATGTTTCTAAAGATAAGAGCAGTCAAGATTTCATTTTAGATGGCAGGTATAAGTCTCTGAAGACACTGTTTCAATTTGCTAATTAAAATTTCAATTAAATACATTCCTGAAGAGGCAAATGAGACAACTTCTGAGAGAAAGCATCAAATTTGTGGTGGTAACATGTCTTTCTTTATGCCAGGGTTCACAATTCATGGTGGAAACCAGCAATAATATTTTTTTTAATGAGAAAATAGTAAGAAGGTATGGAAAAGAAAATAATTCAAATAAAGGAGAAATTTGGTAAGATAGTGGAAGAGTTCTTACCTGAACATTTTTCCCAGAAATAGTTACTCTTAAAACTTAAGGTAAGAAAAGAGTCCAATTTATTATATTTGTGTACATTAAAATCCTACCCTGCAATAAAGTATGAAACCAAATTTAATTACTATTCATTGAAATGAATTATTAGCTGATACATTTAGATGAATCACATTATACAGAAACATCATGTAAAGGTTTTTTTAACCCTTTAAACAACCAAGTTTCAGATGAGAGAACAGTGAACATTGTTTACCTGCCCTATTAAGACCTGCAATAAATATAGAAATAATTTATATTATAGCCACTTTTGAGAAAATGAAACAAAACAACAGACATGCCCTGAAACATACAAAGGAATTCTGCATCTCTCTGTTCATATCTTCCAGAATTTTATATCCACACGCATAATCCACAGGAGAGTGCAGATGTTGGAGGCCAATTTCTTGGGAATGTTATCTGCATCTGATTATTCCCATTTAATAGCTTAACCAGATGTCAGTGGTTAGATATTCATCACAGTTGCATCTTTTAGAGAGGTTTTCAACTGGGGACACAATGGTGTGCACCTTTAGAAATTTTTTTGTTGGAATAAAACCTTTTCTCAGTGGTCCTGCTGAAGACCATTCCTATTTTGAAAACTGCTGAAACTAACTTTAAAATGTAATTCCAAGATGCAGCCTTCTAGGTAACTAATGCTCTGATCATGTGATAAACTCCTCTGAGCTGTAGCAGTTCCATTTGATTTCCTTTAGCTGAGACAATAAAAAGTTTTAAATTAAATCAATAAAAGTCATTTTATGTATACAAAGGTGATTCTTCACAGAGCAGTGTCTCCTCAGCACAGGAAAGCAAGTTAAGTGATAGTTCAACAGCTTTCCCTCCTCTCTCTTTTGCTAGACTTAATATTGGTTAACTGAAGGTGAGTTTGAGCACTTGAAGATAAATTTCTCAGAAAACCAACGTTGTTTTTCATTACTTGTGTAGAGAAGATGGGTTTTCTGTCATCCTTCAATATAAAGTCATGGCTTGACTGAGTAATGTGCTATAGAGAGCAATGCCTGAGGGAAGACAGAAAGATGCCATAAGCTGTTGTTAAAAAAAAAAAGGAAAATTAAAAATAAAAAACCAAAAAACTATGGCATATGTGACAATATTTTTTGGCCTGTTGTTTTACTTCTTTGAGGTTGCTCTTAGAGCATGACAATGAGGCACTCTCCAGAGCTGCTTTCATGCTGTGAGAAGGATGGGAAGACAAAGAAATAGAGAAGCAAGCTGTGGGAATGCAGTTTTACTTTTGAGTACATGAAGGAGCAGTATTTCTGAATATCAGCACTTACACATAAGGATTATAGTTCCACAGTGAGCAAATGGGGAAATTTTGGATAGAAGTCCTCATATTGTCATGTGTTCTCCTCTAGGCAAGAATGTTTTCACTCTTACATTTTAACAGCCAAAAGAGATTTGCTGCAAAAGAACAGTTTGTACACTTTTCCATTTTAATTGAGCTAGAACCAAAAATGAAATCTATATAATTTCCTTGTTTCTTCAGAAATATAAGTTTGGAGGGTGTCGTGGTTTAACTTCAACCAGAACAAGGAGCTGGTGTAATCCTGGATTTCCACCTAAACTTCAAAGTCAACATCAGATCAGGCTTAGAGATCATCTCTTTGTATGAGCTGATCTGACTCAATATTAATTGTTAACATTAAACTTACAATGTCATTTGTTCAGCAAAGCTTCCATGATAAACAGAAATACATGAGTTTTCCCTAGTGTGCTTAACTCAGCTAGTTCAGTGAGGAGACTCCTGGACTACTCTGAACTTCTTGGATGCATTGCAAATTACAAAAATGCATGCTGAACTGTCTATTTGGTATTTAACAAGCACATTTGATATGTATATATTTTCAGAGAACAAGTTTTCAGGAAATAATGCTCACAGGGGAGGTAGAAAATGTCAAACAACACCACTGAAAAAATGATTTGATATCAGGTGCAGATAAAAGACCCTGTCTTACTGTTTCATAATGTGACAGGATTTTTTCTTCTTGTATAATCAAAGACACTATAAAAAATAAGTAAATCAAACACATAGGAACAACCTTTGGCACTGAAGAGGGAATTGGGCCCTATGTTAATTATTCCTTGACTAATGCAAATAACATTTTTTTTCAGTTCTGCTGAAACAGTTGTGTTGGTCTAATGTGACTGAAAACCCAGACAGACAGGTCACAGAGAAGGTAGATGTGATTCTTCCCAGCATCACCAGTCAAAAACTTGAGTTTACAAGTGAGAAAAGAGAATTTTACATGCACAGAACTTCTAAAGAGATTTTCTATTTTCCCAAGAATTAAATCTTTCTGATGTTTATATGAGTTGATGACTTATTCATGCCTGTCATATTTCACCTGGACAAAATCTAATCAGGAGTTCAACCTCTGCTTACATGGGGGCATTAGATTGGTGGAAGAGGAATAAGGAAAAAAAAAGATGAATAAGAGAACTCTCAAGTTTTTGGGTTTTTTTTACAACTCTACATCTGAGCATAAATGAGAGCTCTAGTATCTTATAACAAGTAACTAGAAACAAATTTATCTCTTAGAGGTGCCAATGACTAAGTCCCTTTTCAGCTCAACTGATGCTGACAATATATGAAATTATTTAATATAGATAAAATAGTCCAGGA
Organism: Alcedo atthis; assembly: GCA_033558465.1. Taxonomy (NCBI): domain Eukaryota; kingdom Metazoa; phylum Chordata; class Aves; order Coraciiformes; family Alcedinidae; genus Alcedo; species Alcedo atthis. Next base: position 75,276 of record WYEA01013411.1, on the reverse strand, counting down.
GCTGCATTTTAGATCTTTTGAGGGCAGGAAGGACCGTGGACTTGTTCCCTTATATTATCCACATACAAATAGTGCAAACAGCACCACCAGACATACATCTGCACAGCTTATGCCCTGAAAAAGAACAAAGCATACAGCTTCCCACTCTACTTAGTTGCTAAAACACCATCAAGAATTGTATGGGGGCACAAGCTCCTTGAACTTAGGTCTTGACAAACAACACAGTTCTTTGGTCCATCTTTAACTAGACAACTGATGCGGAACATCTCCTATTATAAATCTGGTTGAGTTTTGCTCTACACAACAGAAGCAGGTTTTTTTTCTAGATAGATGTGTCATTTCTTGCAGACAAAGGGTACATTGAGAGCAAATTAAGCATATCTAATTTGAGAAGTGAATTGCTCACAGTTTCAGAAGACTTTGGTCTCAGTACACAAGCAGCTCTTCCCATGGCACAAGTAGCAGTATCACAACAAAGGGCTTCTTATGCTTTTTATGAGTTAAATGCCATCATCCCAATAAGATCACTACACCTGGTATCTGCTTTTATCTAGAACAGATGAATACAAAAAACTTTATATTAATTCCTTTTCCAGTTCTTGTAGCTGTGGTTGGCACTTTAATTAGTCCTTAAGTAACCATTGCCCTTTATGTTCAATTCTTTTAAATGCACACCATATTTTGTCTTTTCAGGAAGAAGTAATAGTTGAGGTGCTTCATTGGAAAGCAGTAGATCTTTGATGAAAAATTCCTCTTGAAGGAGTCACTGGGCAGAACAGTCAGGCTCAGCTGCAGAGCAAAGTTTAACACTGATGCCCTCTACTTAAATATTTTTTTGGAGAAGTGTATGTTACAAATTAATTTCTGTATGGACTCTGATAAAGGGTTTTTTTATATATATATATTTTTTTTTTATATATTTTTTTTTTTTTATGGTGTCTCACAAACCAAATCCTGGATCCTTTAGGCTGATTTCTGTGCAAACATAAGACAAAAGGCTGATGTCTGCCTTATCAAGCTTTAGTCTATATACATACCAAAAATAGTTAGTGGGTAAAGGCAGGATGGCAAAGATGCACAAGGTGATAATGAGCCAATACATGTACATGCCTAATGCTAGCATACAGTTTAATGGCCTAAAAGAACCTTACTCGACAGGAATCCAGTTATATTGCTTGTGAGAAAAACTGTTGTAATTAAGATTACATTGCTGTGTGTGAAGAGACTTCTTAATAACAGCAGCTTCACATAAAAGGGCTTTTAGGCTTTAATTTGTCATTAAAGCAGATTCATTTCCAAACCTCACTAAGGAGACACTTAAAAAAAAAACAACCAGTGGTTTTAAACTATTAGATTAAATCAATTATTCAGTGACACATAGTTCTGCATAATTTTGGCAGACACTTTACTACTCTTGCTTTGTATTTTGTTATTTTTTTTTACTAATAAAAGAACTAAAGAAGAAAACAAGGATCACATGAAAACTGAAGAGCCATAGGCAGAAGATATAAGAATTCAGGTTCTCAAATAATCTTAATCCAGTTCTACTATGGAACCCCTTTTTGGGTAAATCATGTCCAGCATGATTTTAGATAGGTGTGACAGAACAAGTCCAGGTTCTAACACAATATTTTTAAGAAAACATATCAGCTAGAATCTTGAAAACATGAGAAGAACTCTTCCTTGCTTGTTTATGTGATCATTCTTCAGTGAAGTGAGGGATTTGTGACATTAATGTTCCATGGTCATGTAATTAAAGCTCTTATTGTAAAATGGAGAAGATGATTTAAGATCGAGTGGGCAACCCACACACTGGCATTTCCTAACTTGATTTTTCTCCCAGTATTGTACAAAAGATACTTAATAATTAAAACAACAAAAAACCCTCCACCCAAAAAACCAAGCCCCGAGGCAGTGCAGTTGCAGTGGGTCTCATTGTAATGTCAGGCTTTGCCTAAAGCTATCTTAGTTAAGACAGTCATTGTCTTTTCTCAGAGGTAATTCTTGGCAGACATTGGCTATACAAAGAACATATTGTAGACATCAATTGTGGACTGTGTTTAAGCACTGACGTGGGGTTTTTTACGTCCCTTTCCTTTCACAGCATCATTGTAATATAAAAGCAGATGTCATGATTTCAATACAGTTAGTTAAACATAGATGCACTTTGCCAAGATCCCATGCATGGCAGTTGGATGATAGTCCAGAAGGGCACAGGTCTGCCATACAACCTGTGTCTTGTCTGCCATCCTCCTGGGGATGTCCTGAATGGCACCAGACACGTCTGTACTTACACAGTGACTTGCTCATTTTCATATCAATGAAATATTCCATTAAATTTTTATGGTAAATTGCTATTATTCCATAACAATAATTGCTGTTATTTCCCATATCTTTTTATAGAATGGCAAAAGTCACCAGGCATGTCCAGGAGTGTTAAAGCAGTGAACTGGCCTCTGAGCAGGGAGGAGTCCAAAGCATTTATCTACTGTTGGGTCCTGTTCTCTGCTGGGTCACAAAGTTGAAAGTGCTTCATTACCCCTTTCACTTAATGAAGATATTAAACAACTTATTTCTAAAATGCTCTTAGCTCAACCTATTAAGACATATAGGACTTTTCTTACAGGAAACAGTCCATATTTGGGAATATGTAAAAATATTGCAAAAATAAAAGTTAAATTACTTTTTACAAACACTGACAGCCCTTGCAGGTAAGAGTTGTAGGTACAGGAGGAAGAGGGTGTAAGCATGCTGAGGGTTTTCCAAGTTTTACTTTTCTTCTTTTTGTGGAAAGAAATGTAGGGGATGGAAATTGGATGAGTAGAAAATGCTTGACATAAGCCAGCATTAAATGCAATTCTGGTTATAGACAACTGTAAAGATTTGTTTTCTGGTTTGTAAAAAGTGAATCTGGACTCCAGGCTGCCATTCTGATTGTCCTTATGAGGGTGAGCTGAGCCAATAGCTTCTTGTCTTAAAATTTTTTCCATAACTAACAAAACCTCACATAATTTCTCTACAACTGCTGCTGCAGACTGATATTAGTGGTCTTGCTTTGAAGTTAGGAAACATGGAAAACTTCTGTCAGAGCCAGCAGATCTTATATTTATGCTTCATACTGCTGTTCAGCTCAAAATACCACTGCTTGAATCAGCCACAACTGGCAATGCTACTGATATTATGGATTCAGGTCTCTACTGAGAATTAACATGAAAAGTAGAGTAAATTAGATCTTTTAAAGATCCTTTGTGATTAAAGTAGGTTGGTTTGGAAGTGGGATAGCATTAACATGGGAGTCTTCATGTGGTTCTGAAATCTTCCATGAGGTTGTCAGACTTAGGACTGCCTCTTACTGATTTGAACAACAGAGGTGAGTAATAGACAATAAGCTTTAATTTCCATTTTCCTTGTCCAAGAGAAGATGATTTTTGGGATCATGTTTCCAGAATCTGGTGATGGATGTTATAGCAGGAAAAATACAGAGGCAAGACCACAATAGAGATGCAGGAGACATAAGAATCACCACCAAAACCTTATAATGGAAGGCTCAGAGAAGACAGATATTTCATATATTCTTTCCTGGCAGTTGGGGTTACCCTGTGTCATGAGAGTGAGCATACAAAAAGAAGTGAATGCTTTTCTGTTAACTCAGTGATGAGTTTTTTTAGGAACATATTTTACAGGAGTTGCAAGGCAGGAGACAGAGAGGAAGGAGGAACAGATCAGGAGACAAGACATGTCCTTTTGGCTGTGATGATCAACTGAACTGATACATTGCTTGTGAAATCATAGCCTAAGGGTTTGGTTTTGAGGGCTAAGACTGTGCACCCAGGCATCTCCTGCTGATATGTGGTAACTTACAATAGTCAGAGCTCGGAAACGTGAAGTCCAAAACAAGGTCTGCAGCAAGGAGAATAAAAATAGGTCAGAAAGTATTGGATAAGGTTTTTCAGGTCATCAATCCCAGTCCTTACACAGCTGAGTCTTGTGAAAACAGAACATTTTTGAGGGCAGTTACAGTCATATTTGCTCCTCAACAAGCAGATGTTTACTCCAGAAGTTAAAATATGGACATTCTGAGTACAACCATGTGAGAAATTACAATGTTGCTCCCAGTTCTCTCCAGAGACTGGTCATTCTGGCAGAGTCAGGTCCCCTAAGCTCTCATTTTTAAGTATGAGACCAGTAATTCTATTGTGTATGATCAAGTCCAGACATGACCTAGAGAATGAGAAAATAAATAAGTTGATGAGCGGGGCAGTCTCTGTAGCACACTCTACATTCAAGCACATTCACTAATAATCAGCCAACTTTTTGATTGTGTTTTTGTGTATAACATGTCCTGCACCACACAGGACTGGCTCTGGTCTGTATCATAGAACAATCCTGGACGACTTTATTGTAAAGACAGCTCTGGACCCACTGATAAAAAAAAGTGTGCAAACATATTTTAGCTAGTGGACAACTATTCTTGTGCTTAACACATGTAAAACTGCTTCCTAAATAACTTACAGAAGAGCAGATGTGAATCATACTTAGTAGCAATGTAGTTGTTGCAAATTCTTTATAATAGGTTGGGTTTTTCTTTTCCTGCTCCTAGATCTGTGTTAGTGAATGCAGAAGGCTTTCTGTGTGCATTGCATTTGGCATTAACATGGAACAATCATAAGACACTAATCTCTCTATTCCAATGTCACTGCTGCTGCATTACATTGTTTGTGCTATGAAGATTTCATAACTTCATTCTTTACATGCAGCTCTCTGGAATCAGTTGTTCACCTTGCAAAGCTTCATTCCCTTTCCCTTGTCCCAGACAAGTGACTCTCTTCATTTAATTACTCTAGTTACTTTACATTTAACTCTAACATCTGTTACTAGCTGCAAACAAAAGGCCAGGATAGATGGACTTACAGGATCTGTGATCCTGGTTTTTAGAATCTGGGAGCAGCTACCAAAATGTCTTAAAACCACATAAAACAATTTCCAGATCTAATGATAGTCATAGTACAATTATTGTCCTAAACTAACTAAATGCTTCAGTTACAGAGATGGTAACAGGAGGCTTTTTTTGTGGCCTGCCTGAGACCTGCACTTTTCCTTGCATTTCCCTTTTAATTATGGAAAAATACAGAATGCATTAAAAAATTCCTTAAATTAGTACTTCAGTGAAATAATTCAGACCACATCTACTTCATATTATTTTTATCTGTAGTTCACTGACTAGGAAATTTATAAGATATATGTAACATTATTGAAGAGGAAGAAGGGGAGGAAGGTACTAAATTGTATTTCGTAATATTTTTGTAGCACTGTGCTTAGTTTTAACACTCACCAATGCTTGTTTCTCACTATCTTAGTAATACTTTGTTTTTTTGAAATGTTCTTTGTGAAAGTTGGTTAAAACAGAATTAAGAAGTTACTTTATATAAATAGTCCCGAATTAAATGAAAGAAAATGGAACAGATCATCTTGAGGGCCATTTCAAACCATACAGAGGACAACCAGAGGATCAGGCCCAGTCAGCACGGGTTTATAAAAGGCAGGTCCTGTCTGATGAACCTGATCTCCTTCTATAACAACATGACCCGGCTATTGGATGAGGGAAAGACTGTGGATATTGGCTACCTAGAATTTCAAAAAATATTTGACAGAGTTTCCCATAGAATTTTTATGGAAAAACTGGCTGCTCGTGGCCTGGGTGAGCACATGATCTGCTGGATCAAACATTGTCTGGATGGATGGGCCCAAAGAGTCAAGGGAGTTCAATCCAGCAGGCAGCTGGTCACAAGTGGCGTTCCTCAGGGCTCAGCATTGGGACCTTTTCTGTTTAATATCTTTATTTATAATCTTGATAAGGACATTGAGTGTATCATTAGTAAGTTCCCAGATGACAGCAAGTTAGGAGGGAGTGTTGAACTCCATGATGATAGGGAGATTCTACGGAGAGACTTGCATAGGTTGGATCAATGGGCCTACATTAACGGCATGAGCTTCAATAAGGCCAAGTGCTGGGCCCTGCACTTGGGCCACAACAAGCCCGTGAAAAAATACAGGCTTGGGGAAGTGTGGCTGGAAAACTGTCTGGTAGAAAATGACCTTGAAATTGACAAGAGCCTGAACATGAGCCAGCAGTGTGCCCAGGTGGCCAAGAAAGCCAATGGCATCCTGGCTTGGATTAGAAACCCTGTGAGCAGCAGAAGTAGGGAG
>WYEA01013411.1:51763-68969 GCA_033558465.1 Alcedo atthis | reverse complement strand
AACAGGGTAGGTTTAGACTGGGCATTAGGGAAAATTTTTCACAGAAAGAGTGGTCGGACACTGGAACAGGCTGCCCAAAGAGGTGATTGGGCCACCATCTCTGTCTGTGTTTAAGGGTCTTTTGGATGTGATTTTGAGGGACATGTTTCAGGGGTGAACTTTGTTGAGCAGGGTTGATGATAGGACTTGATCATCCCAAGGGTCTTTTCCAACCTGAATTATTCTGTGAAAATCAAAGCTCTGCTTTACATAGTCTTACCTTTACATTTGATATATAGAATACAAAAAAAAAAAAGAAAAAAAAAAGTTCTGATTGCTAATATAAATTCTGAGTATGACTATCTGCTCCTCTTATTGGCAATTTATTGTCATAAACAGAGCAGACTTACAGACTTACAGTAGCATAAATCAGGAAATTATTATATGTATTAAGTATTCAAACAAATCTCAGCCTTTCTTGAATGTGAAGGAAGCTCAAATTAGCCTCCAGATGTCAGGTTTGTAGTTTGTTCCTACTTCTTTAATAGAATAAATATAAATCTTGGCACAGATCAGCCATAACTCTAGTTTCTGATCCAACAATGTGTGGAAGCATATGCCTAATTTCAAACTTGCAAATAATCCAATAGATCCTATAGTTCAGAGAATAAAATGGTGAACAGAGCTTTATGGGTCAAGTGGATTCCCAAACTGAATAATGCAAGTACAAAGTCATAATCTAGTGGGGTTTTTTTACAGATTAACTACATTAAAAGCATTGTGTAATAGAAAAGCCACCCTTTAGTAAGTCAAGTTGGTCATGCTCCTTCTCAGCAGAGGCAGGACAACATTCTGACAGCTCTTCTGGTTTGAGTACCTGACCAGTACCTGAATAGTACTTACCTATTGCATTGCCAACAACAACTTAAATGTTAACCATGTTTCCAAATTGTAGATTCTGATTCAGGGTAGTTTACAGATACTGATTATAAACTAAAGTAATGAAGATGCCCAAGAAAATCTACAAGAAGCACAGCTAAGTAGTCACAGATACATCCTTAGCTGTAGAGAGGAGGCTGTTTCAACAGAGTGAAAGCATGCATCAGCTGAAAATTCTGGCTTCTGTAAATGAGCTGTTTTATGAGGTTAAGTCAGAGTTTCCATCAATGCAGCCATATTTTTATCAATCAATCACAAATATTTTCCTACTGAAGTTAGTCTGCAATTTGTTCAGTTTTCTACATAAATAATAATAGCAAGTCAAAAGAAAATGCCTCAGCCTAACTTCATTTTAGCCTATCTTTATGCTTCCACATTTCTAATCTGTTTTCAGTTTCAGCTTTCCAGTTGAGATATAATTTGAGCATAACTTCTGCCAAACAACAGGATAAGTTCTTAGGCTTTCTGTGACTTCACACTAATACCTTTAGTTTTTAATTCCAGTTGACATCTCTCTGTGCAATGTAAACGTACCCTGATTATAAAATTTCCACTTGTGTATCAGCATTGCACTTAACATTTGTGCAAGAGGAATAGCTGTTTCTAGTGGAATGACTGTGTGTGTACTACAGAGGTGCATGTGTGAAAACAAGGCAGAGAAAAGTCAGTCTAAACAACAAAGCTGTTTATGAAATGGTAACAGTGGGAAATGAGAAATAAAATGGCAGCTTTTCATGAACCAAAACTGAATGCTCAGAGGACAAAATAGAAAGTTTATTGTTTGCAGATGTGATTGTGGCAATAAAAGAAGGACATAATAAACTGGCAAACAAACCAGCCACTCATTTAAAATTGGTACAGAATTCCTCAATAATAATCCTAAACGTTGTTATATACAACTGACATATTAATAAGGTAATTGAAATGACCCTTGGAGTAAAACCATTTGAGTAACTGTGTTTTAAGTGTATCATTGCAGGGAGTTTTCCACTATTTTCTGAGTCAGTAAATGATCTGTCTAAATTCACTGGTGCAACTGAGAACAAAATCTAGTATGATGTTTTACTGATGTCTTTTACTACTGAGTGCAACCTGTACAGCAATTATTATATACAGCTACATTTCATTAATAATGCTGCTTAATGCACTGTTGTAAATTGTTCCAAGAGCCTGGTAGTGAACTGAAGAGGAAAATGTAAGATCCAAAACTAAAATGAATATGAAGTGAGAAAAATGGGACAGAGTTTGTTGTTAAACATGTATACACATTCCTCTTATGGCAACATAATTGAAGATGACTAAAAAGGCATTTTTTAATTATAATATCTGATTACATATTTTTTTTTTAATAGACAAATATATAAGTTATTAGGATAGAGGAAACAGAAATAGGAAGTGCTTACAGCTAACTCTCCTTCTACGTACTCTGCAAGCAAATCTCTGCTTCCAGGCTTGGTTTTCATTCACTCCTTGACTTTTTGAGTCTCAACAAACTCTTACCAGTCCCCTCTGGTCTGGTCTGGGCAGGGAACAGAGCAGAGAACAGCTAGCCAGGCCCCAGAATAGATGAAAACATGAAATCTCTGGGCACCAGAGGGACCTGAGAAGAGTTTGCTGTGACTAAAGTCACCGAGTGAACTAAAACCATCTGTTGCCTGCTCTCACTGCAGTGCCACTGCCTCCCTCACAAGCAGCAGCATCCTGCTCCCTGCTGTGACTCTTGCCCACTCCTTCCTTTCCTCCACACACAGACACCACAGCATATTTTTCTTCTGCTCCCTCTTCTCATTTCCCTTCCCCAAGCAAACCATATGACTGTGGAGAAGAAGAGTTTCTCCTTCCCTCTGGATGCACCTGGGTCTTCTTCCTAAAGAAATATAACATTGAGAGAGGCTGGGAGAGCACCTAGAAAAGCATCTTATGTGCTTGCCCTTCAAAAGCCCTTCTCTAGCCTTTGCTTTTAGTTGTTGTTGGAGCTAGGAAAACAGGGATATGAGACATGTCACTTTTTTTTCTGAGTCAGTACACAGAGGAGTGGCTCTGATATTGAAATTGTCCCTGCCATCCCAATATATTTAGTGACTTCAGTCATTGGCTTACACTGAGTTTCCCTTAGGAATGTTGCAAAAAAATATTCAGCTTTAAAGTGGGACAACAGCAAGCTGCACTGTGCAAAAAAATGTCACAGAAGTGGGGCTAATTTTTTTTGGATTGTTATATATTTATTATATGTATTATATATTATTATTTATATATTTATTTGTTCATTGTTTGCCAGTATGATTGTCACTGGGGGCCCCAGACTCCTCACAGAACTGGAATGTTAAATCCAGAATTAGGAAATTAATTTATTGAAATTAACTTATTAATAAGACCTGCTGCTTCTCAGATCACTTCAGAGGTCTTAGTGCAATAGTGCTGCTAAAACCAGGTATTAGTAAAGCACACATCAAACACTCAAATGTAAGGCATTCAGTGCAATATCTATTTTTTTGACATTGCTCTATAGACGTTGATTAAAACACAAAAGAGGGGAGGGACATTTAGTGATTCTGTGTGCTAGACATTGCTTTTAAATTGTTAATTAAATTCAATTTACACAGCAACGTGGTTGTATTTGCTAAGGAGATAGTTCTCTTCTTACAGAGAAGTCTTAATTCCTATTTCACAAAGCAAAAGGATTCAATATAATATAGGCAAACACTATACTTTTGTTTCTAGGAAGATAGACAGCAAATTGATGAACAGAACAAAATTTATATACCACCAGGGCACCTTCACTCATGTATTAAGAATTTTTCAAGTGTGTGAAATAACTCAGGCAAAACCATATTTCAACATATAAACCCAGTTTCATATACATTCCAGTGTATAGATGTTTATATGTGTGTGTGGTAGAATATATTATTTTAACTGGCAGGAAGCTCATAAAAGGAAAAGCTTTTAGGGTTGGCTCAAACTTAGAGTGCACTTTAACATGCTGGTGGTGGTACTTTATGAAGAAATCTCAAATGCATCCCATGTGTTGCAGATGCCTAAAAATGGGCTCAAGATGATCTTTTGTCTGCCTGAGCCATACAACTGTTTTAAAAATATCTTTCTTCAGCAGCACCAATATTTATTTTTTTATGTCATTTTTTTGCAGTTTGAATGCTGGATTTCAGTTTCCACATTGCTGTCAAAGAAAAGAAAGTGAAAAAAAACCCAAATCCTTTCAGTAAATCTAATAACAGAATCTGATTTCAAGACTATTTTCCATGTTGAAACCATTTTTGTCAGAATATTTCTTAGAACAGTTGACATGTCATTCTTGTTTTCCTTGTTTTAGAATATTGGCTTTCCCAAAAATGTCCAATCCATCCTTGAACTAAAAAAAGGAGAATGTCTGGCTTCTTTTTTAGGAAGGATAATATTCTTCCCCATTTCCACCACCACTATTGTATTAAGTGACTGTTTCTGGGATGTGGAATTTATATTAAGAACTTGCATAGCTACCTGTTTGTTCTGCAGCTTTGTGAGATCAATATGACTAGGAAGTAATTTAGGAGGTGAACACCCTCACTACCCTCAGTGGCCCAATTTCACACACCTACTTCTACTCTGCTTTTAAAGCTGATTTCTTTTGTTTTTCCTTCAGTCATCCTGTCTTCCTTATCTGTTCTCCTGTGCCTTCTATGTCATAATTCAGCAGATATTTGTATTGTTTACTATATCAAATAATAAACAATATCAAATCACATCAGCCATTAGTTTTTCCTAAGTGGCTTTTTAAAAGTGGCAGCTTAAAAGTAATATTTAAACCCCTGGATATGAAGATAGTTCAAGAGGGATAAAGTTTTCCTCAAAGTCCAGGCATGACCTGTGGACTGAGTATCTTAAATGTTGCTTTTCTGTTTTAATTACTGCTTTCTCAAATGGAAATTGGAAAAAAACCCTCAACACACAGAGCCCTAACCTATCCTTTCCTGAGCAAACATTAGAAAAACCCAAAACAACCTCCAAACAAACACTGAGCAAGTGAACAAACCATGAATATTTTGATATTCTTACTGCATTTTTCTGAATGATATTACTCTTGAAATCACAGGGAAGCCTAACTGCACACTTTGTAATATTTCAGTAGCAGATGAATGAATGAATGAATGAATGATCTTTTGTTGGCAAGAAGGCAAATTTTGTACAATCTCATTTTTCTGTCGCTGCACAGAAGTCCATAATCATTCTCTTTAAATGAATAATGGCTGAAAAAGCAACAGGAATATGTGAAAAAAAATCAGATGGGTATTCAAGGTCTTTGTGGAACTTCAGGGACATGAGCTACCTTTTAAAATATTCTTAATTTCCAAAATACTTCAATATTCAAATACTTCACGACGTGTGTGAAGCAGCAAACTCATGAGCAGTTCAGTAGTGAAATAAAAGATAAAAGCCCTCTGAAATAGAGATTGCAAGTGAAAACTCAGTGCTGCAGCATCCATTTTGCCTGACCTATTTGTCTAAACTTAGCAGGAACAGCATCACCCACCTGGAGGTCTCCATTGCTTGATAGGATAGCAGTGATTGTTGCTCTGTTGCATTAATTTTCAGACCTTCCCGTGCTGCATGTTATTGTTTAATTGCTCATTCCCCAGTGTAGTGTGATTTTTTAAATTAGCTTGACATTTTATGTGTTTCTTTTACAGCTCATCTCAGTTGTTAATGAGCCTCTTGCTAAGTGTCTTCAGTAAAGATCATTATAGCTCTTTAGTGCTGTCATTTGAAAGCTAAAAGCAATAAACAGAAAAATTACTCATCAGGAGGAAGGCAAGTGTGTTACGTTCCCAGTTTTTAGTTTGAAAGACAGTGAATGGAAGTTGTTGGTTTGGTTTTTGTTGGTTTGTTTTGTAGGGTGGGTTTTTTTGTGTGGTTTGGTTTTTTTAACAGTAACCAATGCCTGTGATAAATGAGTTAAATTGTGCACTGACCATACAGCAAACACACGCCAATTATCACAAGTCTAATTATGCAAAGTACTGACTTAAGAGACAGCAAAAGTATAAAGAGACTGGATATTCAGGGGAAAAACAAAAGGTGTCAGTGATGCAGATCAGGAGCAGACATGACAGAGAACAGAACATGACAGTGTAAAATATGCTTTTTGTAAAGTAGTAGGCAGAAGAGATTATTTTTTTTTTCATATATAAGAATAGCCAAGAATGGTGGAACCACAGGCCATAAATAAGTCTAAATCGGTCTAAATTCTCTCCTGTAGCTCTTATAAAGTTAAAAGAGACATAAGAAGAATCATGATGTTAAAAATGCTGGTTAAGAAGAGAGTCACTAATAGAAAAGCTGACTGCTGTGGTACAATACCAGAACTCTCCAGAGCAAGTCTTTCTGCTACCTTACCTTTTAAAAAAAAATAAAGGTTTTTGAAGGGAAAGGCCTGGTATTGCCAAGGCCTGAATGACATTTAAATTAAAAAATGATTGGAGCAGTACATGGTGCTATGATTTTAAGGAAAAAGATTTGTTCCATGGCAGAAAGCTGAAAAGTCTGTAGAAAAGACAGTAATAAAAGTCACCGATTTCCAATAAATTCAATAAAATGGTTAAGAGCATACTGGCAGTCTTGTTTTTAAATTATTAGATGCTCCTATCTGAAAACATGTGTTTGGGAACAATAGAACTGGCTCATCTGCCACTAATTTTAATGGTGTTAGTTATCCCCATTACACTGAATAGCTGCTTCTATTGATTTCAACAATCCTGGGAACATAACCAACCATTCAAACCTTTCATGGCCCATCACAGGATAGTTTTGTTTTGTAGGTGTGTGCACAGCTAATGGGAAACCTGATGTGATAATGAATATTCAGATGATAACAGTTTAATGGAGTCTCCAGACACACACATGAGTTCTGCACAGCATTAAAAAAAAAAATGGATGGCCCTGTAGAAGACAAGAAACAGAGTAATTTACAAGTAAATTTGTATTCTCTCCATTATAAACAATCCATTAAGATAAAAAGATCATGCCACTTATTAACCCCTTTATTATAAATCTCATTGTGACATGAAACATAACAGGATATATTTAACAGTTCTTATACTATCAGTTTTTGTAGAAGTAGAAATCTTTAACAAATATTACTAAATATTCTTTATAGAAAAAAAAAAAAAGTAAAGGCCTAACATTGGAAAGTGTGCATCAGCCCTTTGGAGAGGGAAAGTGACATTAACAGGATACTGCAATTGTTCTCAAGCATTAAAATTCCAGAAAAATCAGAGATTAGCATGTATTAAAAATCAAAACAAACCAAGTCATTTAACAGTATAAAAATGCAGTGGTAGGGCATCTGCACAAACTTGTCTTTGTCCTGAAGTGACACTATGGTGAATGAAAATGAGAGAATAAACCAACAGCTCCCTCAAAAAAAACAGCTACTATGCCATTAAAAATCAGCTTAATTTAATCGTAATTATTGTGAGGAGTTTCATTGCACTAAATTAATGACATTTTACTTTCTGGAAAACATGACAGATCTTTAGTTATTTGAAGTATTGAGCTGTTTTCGGTCCTGTAATAGAATTTTTTTTTGCTTGAATGTGGATAATAGGTTTTGATATTATTGTTCCCTTGACAGAAATTTTTAACAGAAAGAGAACTGCAACAGTGCTGGTTTGTGAAAGGGTTTGACACATGGAGGCAGATCCTCATTAGGAGTGAACTGTGAACCAGATCCCTTGCTTTTATAATGGATTTACAACAGCTGATGAGCTGGCACATGATATGGAAACATCACATACTTTCAAAGATTTCTGTGAAACATAAATTGCCTTTTTACTAGTGCTTGGAGACTTTGAAGAGAAGAAATTTGCTAGAAGAAGCAAGTTCATAAAACTGTGGTTCCACAGTACAGTAAATCATACTTGATGGCTTCTACAACTAGATTAAAACAGGTGTAAATACAAGACAAAAAGTGGATACAACAGTATAAACTCAATTTGCCTGTTCTAGGGTGTTCACAATTTTATGAGGGACCATCCTAATATAAGCAGCTTCTTTGCAGAATCATATAACATCTGTTCAAGCTACTCCACCACTTTGGGGATTTGTTCTATTATGCCCAGCAAGAAACAAAATAAAAGTCTAATGATAATGTGATCACTGCAAAAAAACCAAAAACCCCCAGAGAAAAGTATGTCTGGTTACTGAGAATATGAATTACATAGGATGAAAACATGGGAAAAACAGACCTTTTACAGCAAGAAATATAATTAATGCTTGACAAATTCTGAATGTGACCTGCTCTTCAAAAGTTAGATTAAGCAAATGAACAAGAATCACCTGTTCTTCTGAATATTCTACCTTCTGCTATGGTGGCAGAGATCAGAGAATTGTCTCCTTTAGGCAATCAGGTTGTATGCAAAGGTATGTATTTCTTTCCTCTCTAGCCTGAAGTGGTTCCCTGGAAGCTGATAGATAATCTGATAAATAGATAATCTTCTGGCAAGCATTATGGATTTTATTGCCCTCTTTATATTGCCAATTTAAGACAGTAGTTTTCAAGAGAAATTAAATGAGCCAGAATTTAATCTCCCAGATCCTCCTTCTACTGTTAAAAAAACAACCAAACAAAAGGTGTATTATACAAATGTCAAGCTCAAAGATTCACCTGTGAATCCACCCCAATCTACACAACCTCACTCCTCCCACCTGTTGGATGGGAAGGTTCCCCAAATCCACAGCAGATAGCTGTCAAATAACTTGGGATGTAAGAGTGGATCTCCTTAGTAAGAAAAATTTTCTTCATATGTTTTCTTGAGGTTTCCTTTAAGTGTTTAAAGAAAGGCTTTTATCCAGTTTTTGAAAGAAAAAAAAGAAGCATGGAAAAGGAAGAAAAAAAAAGGAGGGAAAATTAAATCAGAGCCCCTTTGTGTAAACCCCAAAGGACACTTGTAATTGAATTACTTGGACACAAAAGCAGAAATTGTGAGTCAGTGCCAGAACTGATTGGGAGGAGCAGCATTTGAGCAGCTTTGCTGCTGAGACCAGTTTCATTTTCCACAGAGAGGGCTGAGATAAGTCAGACTGAACAATACCCAGCAGCATAATGCTCTGTACCACCTCCTAATCCTTACCATGGGAGCAGATGGTAACAACAGTCCCCTCTTGTCTTCCCACTTACAAAATACCCTAGTAAAACTAGGTGTTTTAGGCTTTTCTACTCCTCTGCAGTTACAGGTGTGACAGTGCAGATGCACTGAGATCTGGCTGGACTTGTGCAAGTCAAGGGTTGCTAGATGGAGTGAGATAAGGATGATATTTTCCTTTGCAAGTGAAAGTAAAATAAAAAGCAGTCTAAAAATAGCTATTCCAGTGTTTTAAGTCTGCAGGGTACTCTGTGTTGAGCAGGGATCCACTGACCTGAAACATCTTCCAAGTTCAGGACCAAGCTGAATGATATCTCTGGAATATATTCTCTGTGCTTATGCATTATTTCTTCATCCAAGCTTCCAAGTGTTTGACTTTTCCTGTGAAACCATACATCACCATCATTCTTGGCACCTCAGATGTTTTCCTCAGTTAAACACAATGAGTTTCCTCCGAGGATGGAAGGAGCTTTGTAAACAGCATTTCCAATGTGTTGCTAATTAATTGCAAGCTCTTGTTGGATATTATTAATTCAAATGGTTTTCTCTATTCCAGCAGATGTACATCTTTTAGCAACACCTGTAGTCTGAGACCCCTGCACACTATGAATGTACCTTAGACCAAATACCTCCATAGAGTTGACAGATGCATTTTAACTGCAGTTTGTAGTGAATAATGTCCCAGATTTTTGTTGTCTTTCTTCATTAGTCCGTTAGGCACTACTTGTTGAACTGAAAACTAAGAGATTTTCTTGATATCCTAATATCATCCTTATCTCACTCCATCTAGCAACAGCCAAAAGGGACTGCTAAAGGTAATGAATGGTTAAGGTGACCTGGGATTCTTGATTTGTGCTGTTGTGCCCTGTGTTTCACCAGCTGTGTATATTTTTATATTTTTCTACCTTTAAGATTTGAGACAGATGGATTTTTGGCATGTGCAACTCATTTTGTTTGGGTTTGCTTTTTTTGCTTTTTTTTCTTTTTTAAATCCCTTCTAGAGAAGGAGCCAGGGTTTTATTTCTGTAAATAAAAAACCAAAACATCAAAAAACCAGGTGAGGCTTTGTAATAGTTTAACTCCAGCCAGCAACTAAGCAACACACAGCTGCTCTCTAACTTCTCCCCACCCTCGTGATTAAGAACAGTTTAATAATTAAAATATAAGAAAATATAATAACATTAAAATAGAACAATAATAGTAATGAAAGGGAATAGAACAAAAAGAGAGAGAGAAATAAGGCCCAGAAAAAGAAGTGATGTAGAATGCAATTGCTCATGGGCAGCTGATTGATCCCCAGCAGCAATCCACACCTGCTAGCTAACTACCCCCAGTTTATACACTGAGCATAATGGTCTGTAGTATGGAACATCTCTGGCTAGCTCAGGTCAGCTGTCCTGCCTGTGCTCCCTCTCATCTTGAGTATGAGAAACTGAAAAACCCTTAACTTAGGGAAGTGCTACTTAGCAACAGCTAAAACATCAGTGTGTTATCAACATTATTCTCACAGGAAATCGAAAACAGCCCCGTATCACAGGCTAGGAAGAACTTTACCTCAATCCCAGGTGAAACAAGGCCAGGATTCTGGCTCAGCTGGCTGCTGCAGGTGGTCTGCTGGGGATCTGCAGCATTTATTAGGCAGGAGTCAAAGTGTAGAAAGTGAGAGATAGTCGTGATGGTTGTGCATGTAAAGACAAGGTGGAAAATATAAACAAAGTGAGCCTCAAGATGTATTTCTGAGCATTAAGAAGATGGGAGCTTCTCCAAAGAAGAAGGGATGCTTCTGTGCACAGGTAACTCTAGGTTATAAGTATCTGGCATGCTGTGGAAGAGACTCTTCTCTTTGAGCAGAGCTGCTGTGCTCTCTCTTCCAATTCGTGCACTTGCTTTTTTGCCATCCCCTGTAGTTTCCTTCCCATACTTCTATTCACGACTTCTCTTGGCTGCTGGAAACTCTAGGAACTATTTGTTGCTGGTTCTATTCCAAATATGATTGAGTATAAGAAAGTGATTCAGCGTGGCTCAATCATCCATCAGTGGGTCTAATCATATGCAGTAGTCTCAGATGAGCACTTGAGGTTCACAATATGCTTTTTAAGTGATTTTGGACCATTTTCTGGTTATTTTTTTTTTTCCCTAAGTGTCATTATTGTTTTTCTGTAACAGTATCATGCATTTAATGTATAATTAATACTGGAAAAACCCAGTCTTCATAGTTCCTCATGATGTTATTTTTATTTTAGACTATATAAATATTACATTGAGTCTATGGGCATCCAATTCTATTAGTTTTAAAAGCTGTTGAGTTTCTTTGAGACAAAAAGGAGTTGAAACAAAACTTCAGAACAAGTTGAAATGCTGCTATTGCCAAATAGTGTTCATATACTCTTAGAAAAAAATGATGTTTTCTTTACTCTGAAAACTCAAATGTGCATCTTGATGAAATGCTTTAATGTCAGTAGAGAGGGATATGGTTCAGAATAAAATATCAGTTCAACTTTGCCCACAGTGATTGTAAAGATACGTTCTCATGGTCAAGATGTTGAAAAACTTGTTTTCATTGGGTATTTTGGGAACAAATCTGGCCCATTATTTGGGATATCCAGTCATTTGCCTCTTTTTACACACTCTTTTTCTGTAGCATTAATATGTGGGGTTTAGCTCCGACGTTAAATATCTTTTTGAGGTCAATATTCTAATGTGAAAGTTTGTTTTTGCAGCTCTATTAAAAATCAAAGAGCCTTACAGCATAGCTATGAGGGCTTGAGCTGCATTGCAAGTTTTCTGACATGTAATAGACCACAAAACATGCATTTAATTTGTGAACATTGATGGACTGGTGTAAACTGGCATTGCTTCTTTGATGTCTGTGGAATTGTGCCAGTTTACACCAGCTCAGGAATCTGGTCTATTGTTCCTGCAAACATCCCATGACATTTTAAATTATCAAGATGATCATCTTGCAAATAGAGCCAAAGTATTAGAATAACAGTTCCCTGCCAAATTTTCTTGGGAGACTCAACTTATTAAAAAAATTAATTACATGTGTTCTTTTTTATAAAAATAAAATTTTATTTCATAAGAATGTATGATTTACTAGGAGGCTGAAGCCATGATTTCCTTGTTATGGATGTAACTTAATGAATATGAAAGGCAGACAATGCTCTCCCACATCTCAGTGAAGCAAGGGATATTTTCTCAGACTGGTAGGATATAAACAGTTTTAGTGTCCTCAGATAAAGGCATCTGGGAGCTAGTCTTGTCTTACTTGGCCCCTTTTTAGACATATTTCCATGTCTTTTCCAGCTTTTCCTCATCATCAGTTGTGCATGTAAAAACACATTTGAGAAGGAAAAAAAAGATAGCGAGGATTTTGTCTAAAGTTTTCTATCCCTGCCTTTACACAATTAACATTTTTACCATGATGTCATGTTTGATCCTGAATGAATCTAATTTCAAGCAACTGAAAATGGGTGTTTAGGGGAGTGACAAAAATATCAGAAGGTACAGAAATGTTTTTCAGATTGCAATGCAGGTACCCACAGGACATTTATGTGTAAATCTGCAAGGGTCTATGTTTAGGATGATAAGTGCCAGTAATAATTTCTGCATCCAGTATTAGCTGAAGCCTTTCAGAAAGGAAGGTGAAATAAGGAAAGAAATGCCCAAAGCCAGAACTATATCCCTTCTTTAACAACTTGGTAAGATTTATGGCTGAAGTGAGTAGCAGTAAGAGGTCCACTTGAATTTAACAAGAAGATTTAACATGCCCCAGGGAGGATACATGGATATGGGTCTTCAAGAAAACCCATAAGCAATCTGAAGATGTTATAAACTTTGCCACAAGGCTTACAGATCAGGTTTGGTGAAAAGTTTTTGGGAAGTTCTTCTTCACATCACAAGGAAAAAAAAATAAATAGCTTTTCTAATAAAAGGACAATAAAAGGAAAGAAAAGCAGAAGAAAAAGTTAAAAGCTGAACAGAATATTTAAAAAATAACAAAAAAAAAGTGTTTTGAGTATTACTATATAAAAATGGTAAAGATGATGACAGGCTTATTTATCAGATATTCAGCCTTGAAGAACCCATGGTGCATGAGAATATTAGTCCCCTCCTGCATATATTTATCTTCATTTTAAATTTATCCAGACACAGGTAAACCTAGAGGCCAAAATTGGTACCCTGAAAATGATTTTGCACTGTTTCACAGTTTGGATGGCTTCCAGCTAGCAGTGAAATGTATTTTAGTTAAATTTACTCATGCTTTTATGTCCACATTTCAATAGAAAAAAAAGAAGAGACTGTCTTGTAGAACACCAGGGATAACCATTTTTAAGATTTGAGTTGTATAGGTGTCATGCTGGGCAAAAGAACAGTTAGCCAACACAGTTTGGGGAAATGGCTATTTTGCTGGAAATCAGTGGAAACTGTAATTCTGTGTTGTGGAGGGTTTTGGTTTTTTTTGCTATGTTTAGCTGCATTTTTTTATTTTTAAGTACTTCGAAGTTACTGAAGTAACACTGGGAAAATGAAAGCATACATTTGAACTGACATTGATGCAGAGTAACAATCAAGCTGACACTTGGAGGGAGACATGTACAATAAAATTAAGGGAATGACCAGATTAACAGGTATTTTTTTGTTAAAGCTATATAAAATATATATGAAAATAGTCTTAAGCTTAGCAATTCAGCAACACTGTGAAAGCAGAAAGCTCATCAAAGGCTTTATAAAAGCTGTATGTAAACCATACAGCATTTTCACCCTAGGAGTTTAATTATGTTAAATCTTGTTTTGAGGAACACTGTCCTGGGAGAATGAAGGATGTCAGGAAGTGTAATGGTCTCTGTTTTAAGTCCTTCTGGAAACTCTTGGAGAGAATGTGTTCTAAATGCCTCTGTCTGTAGGTCAGAAAAGGCAATTATATAGACTTCAGGAGACTGCTGATGTATGTGACCACTTTCTGTTGAAAACCCTTCTGCCCCAAGGGGCCACTTCAGCAAGCAGCCTAGCTCTAAGAAAGAAGCTTGAGGCATAAATCACTAACCTTGAGTGAACAGCACAACATTCCAGCAATAAAATCCAACTATAAACATGGGGAAAGGCCCATGAAATGATTGGAAGTTTCTGTTTTATGCCTTCATTTCTTAAGCACGTCAGAAGGTTAAGGTGTCTGTTACTGTGACTTCTACTTTCAAAATATTTACTCATGTGACTCTTATTCTTCTAGACCTATTTAATATTTTTTTCCCTCTCCTTTTCATATGCTTTCTCTGTCCTTCATATGCTTAGTTACACGAGCCTTATATCCCCTCACAAAGGGAAGCCACCATGAAGCCTGTGACATTTTTAATTCAACTGAAATTCTTCTTCATGGACTCAAGGAACTATTATGCAAGTTATTAGTTATATTCACTGAAGGGATATTGCTTTCTTATATTTATTTTACATTCCTTGCCTTATTTTATTAATTCACACGTTTTACCTTTCCTAATTATTTTTATCTAAAAAGTTGTGACTGCTGTAGGTCTTTTATTCCTTTTCTGTATGTTTGTCTATATCAGATCATTAGTTAAAGGAAAAATATTTGGCCAAATAAGAATAATGTTGTAATAAGGGTGGAGAACATTTCTTGTTTTCAAAAGTTCCATCCAAGATTTTCTTCTTCATTTTTACTCCAAATGTTTAGCCAGAGAAACAAAACAAACAGGAAATCCCAATGGGTAAAATTGGTGTAAAACACCAACAATATTTTATATCTTTGCTAGATACAAACTGGTTCTTAACTAAATTTGTAAAAACAAGTCTCTTCAGTGTCCTCTATTTATAACCCTTTCTTGCTTTTTTCATTAAGATTTAAGACTGCAGTGATTGTGGGAAAAAATAATTCTAAAGCAGGCCAGGTCCTTCAGCATGTTGCATCATCTTTTTACTGCATTCTCTGTCTACACCAATAATGACATATGACCTTAAGGTTATGCTTCAGCTTGGTCTCTCTAAAAGTATTTATGCTGAACCTCACATAACCCTTCCTCTGCAGTCTGTGCTGTACCTGCATGCTCTCTGGCAACCAGGTGGTTGGATAGACTTGGATTCAATCCCTTTGGAAAGCATACACATAAATGGAATGGAGAATGGCAAGTCCATCAATAGGAAGCTCACCTCAAATTTGCTCTTATTTGTTTTCCTGTAGCATGGATAACCCTATTCAGACAGGCCAGAAGCCCACAAATTGTTTCCTAGGACACCTGAGTGAGGGATTTTTGGAGATACCTTATTGCCATGGAGAATCAGAATGTGGTTTGCCTTGTTGAAATGGGGACTTAATGAGAAAAGGAAGCCATAAATACCCTGATGTCAACCTGTTTACTGGTTCTCAGTGGCAAAAACTGCTGGACCTTGCAGTGTCTTTAATGTAAAGATAAGACTTTGCTTCAGAGGCAAAACTTGCCAGCAGTCCACACTCTGTGCCATTGTTTTACATCTTCAATTTAGCAACTAAGAGGAGAAGGAATGAATGGGAACCCTTGTGGACTCATCTCTGAAATATGCTAGTGTGTGACTTTAAATGTTGGCCTCATGTGGCCATCACTAGTTGGGGAGCTTTTCTCAGGAATGTTTACTCTGAAAGTACCCATTTTAAATTAATAGAGAGGAATACTTGCCAAGTGGAAGCATTATTACCCACATTTCATGACTAATGCATCCAATCAAAGCACTTCTCCAGTCTTGGATAATGAAACCAGATGCTCTTGAATAAACTACAAAATACTGTACAACACTTATCCTATTTAATTAAAATGATAAACATTTTCTATTAATACAATATTCACCAAGAAAAGAGGTGGGATTTGGCTGCCAAATTATTTGTTGTGGAACACTTGCTCTGCTTCAGACAGGTGGTCATTTGTGACACAGTCATATTATTTTAGAAAAAACAACAGTTTAACTGAATATAAATTCTAAGCCAAGAAGGAGCATCTGTCTTCCAACATTATCTGGCAATTTATCTGCAAGACCCAGGTAACAGATTTCTTCCACAATGTTTAAATTATTTTGAAAGTACAAAATAAATACTTCAAGTCAGAAAGACCTGAAAAAATGCCACAATTTTAGAGTCTTTTGCATCAAAAAATTTGCACAATTTTCAAGATTTGGTTTATTTGTAGTGTATGGTATGTTAATGAAAAGAAATCTTGTGCTTGGTTCTTTTTTTTTTTTTTTTTAATGTAAAATAGAGAGTATTTAATTTCCCTGAAATGTTGTTTAACAGAATAAGGGGCATGTGAATTATCCCATAAATTTCCAACAGCTCAGAGTAGATTTTGTATTGATGACTCTTTCCTAAAAAGAGTCACTGCCCTTTCCTATGGTATTCTGCAAGAATACCTTTATATAATACCTTTTATATACTTAATATACCTTTCCTATGGTATATTGCAAGGCTACTAGCATGTGTGTTTGTTTTACTTATAAGCCAGTCATCTGCCTCATGAGGAACATCACTTTAGAATTCAGCAGGCAGAAAATATGAAATCTGAAGTATAATGTTCAGTCTTTCTGCAGATGGGGTTTCTGGATGTGGCTTTGATCAACCTGGTCTCGTGGCAAGTGTCCCTGCCCATAGCAGGAGGGTTGGAACTTTAAGGTCCCTTTCAACCCAAACCATCCTGTCATTCTATATTTGTGATTCAATTTTGAAAGAAAAGTCACCTGAGTGTATCTAAACTTCATCTGAAAAATAAAAAGATGTGCTTAAAAGCTCTAAAAAATTCAGAGTATGGTGGAAAAAAAAAAAAAGGCAAACTCAAAGAAATGCTCTTAAGAAAAAACCCAAGAAACCAAACAAGCTTACAGTCTGCATGTGGTTACCTCAGCATATAACACTCCATCCATCTCTTACTCCCTGTCATTAAGTGGTAGTTCTTTTCTCCCCACTCCCATTCCAGTCATGCACAGTTAACTTAAGCAGCTGTTTCCAGCTTGCAATAGTCTGGTAGAGAGTTAACAATACTGTTGACAAGGAACTCTTGAAAATCATTAAAATGTATGGAAAATTAATCAGTGCAACCAGTAGCAATTATAATTTTATTTTAACATGAAGCCCTTATTTCTTCTGATGGGCATGGCAGACAGGTAGCAAATTATATATA